>JAPZDZ010000024.1:121446-132649 GCA_029783805.1 Acanthurus tennentii | reverse complement strand
GGCAAACAGGTCCTAGGTGAGGGACCAGACAAAGTGTAGCTCACAAGACCCCTTATGATGAGTGAAATAAATGGTTCGAAGTTTCCCTCGCTCGGACGCGGGTCACCAGGGCCCCCCCCCGGAGCCAGATACAGGTCGCATAGGGGCGAAAAAATCGGATTTGGGTCACTTTAGCCTGCAGTGTGAACGTAGCCTATCTGCCAAGTTTATTCAGTTTCACAAGGAAACATCTCCTTTGTGTCAAAAGCCTGGGGTGGACTGTTACAGACAAACACTTTCCTGAACACAATAGGTTTCTTGACAATCTTCTGCCAGGGGATTCGGTACTGGCTGACTGAGGTACTACAGTAGAGGATAGTGTTAGCTTATTTTGTGCAGTTAATAACACCTCAATTCAAATAACAGAAGAAACGGCTTTGTTGTAGAGGTATTGAATCTGCTCAAGAAATTTCCCATATGAGAATCCATGTGGAAAGAGTGATTGGAATGTTGAGGCCGAATTATACAATTCTGGGATCAACGCTGCATGTAAGCTTCATTGGAGCTGAACAAAATGGCAAAGCGAAGGGCCTTATAGACAAGATTGTGTTAACATATTGTGCTTTGTGTAATCTGTGTGAAACAGGTGCCTTCAAATTGAAGTGAATATTCGTTCATGTTCAGGGCTGGACAACCAAGTCAATCTCTCAATACATATCATGATATTAATTGAGGTAATTATACTGACTTTAAAGTTCCTTTAAATTTAAAAAATTACATATTGATTTCCTTTAAGTAAAATGTTCTTCTAAAAACCCATGAGATTTCCACTTTGATACTTAAGATATGGTCAGTCAAAAAGTTAATGTTTAACCTTGGACATGATTTTCCGCAATAAGACAATGGAAAAAGAGGTACATTTTATAAATATTTATTTTGTAATGTCTCAAGTTATTCCACAGTAATGTATGTAGCTTATTCAAATCAATAATTTGTATTTTCAGTATTGTTTAGTGTTTTCACATTTTTATGTGACACATTAAGTCACATTTGTGACTGATATATTTGTAAAGCAAGCCTGACAAAAGTGGTAATCTGCAAGATATGGTCTGCTGAAACTTTTCTCTTAGAGCTAGGATGCAACTAAGCTGATGTCGGCCAATGTCAGAGAACACTGGCCAACTGCTGTGTCGCCTCATATCAGCCCGTGTTTGGGCTAGATGGGTCAAAAGGCAGCCCCTGCACACACCACGGCAATGAGGGCCAACTACTAACTTGAACATACGCTCTGTGCTTTTGTGAGAGGCAAACTCTCCATACTAGTAGGCGGTGCATTTGTTGCTCAAAAAAGGGAAACCAGAAGACTAAAAAATGGCTTGGTGTGTCCCTGCCCTTACAGTTTTTTCAATAGTTTTAACACAACTTTCACGTTGGTCGAGAAGTGCTCTTGCCTCACTTTCAAACCATCGACATTTTAACAGTGAGGGGAACGAACTATTCAACCTCACATTCTTTAGAGTCAGAACAGATGTACTCCATAAAAAAATGTTAAGACTAATCGATAACAAGAGAAAGACAACGCAGAAAACATTGTTAACCCTTGGCTTAGAACAATAATGTATAAGTTGTTTACATTGATAAAATGTACTACAGACTGCTCCTAAAAGTAAGTAAAATACCAAGTTAAAGTGCATAAGATGCAGTCAATAACTTGGGGCTTTTCAAAATGTCCAGTAGTTCCCCCACGGTACTCTTGTACTCCAGTCATATAATAACTCAATTGTGGGACTTCTGTCCTGTGCTACTTAAGCTTCAAATTTTCTGTGTGGGCAAAGTGAGACTCACCATTCCCCATCCATATCACCTCAGTCCAAATATAAGCAAATTTCAGACTGTAACATTGTCCTAATTATCTTACCACCATCCACATGGTGAAGGGCTGATCAACAGTGGCAGTCCTACAGATCAGATGTTGCTTCAGGAGTCAGCACTGCATTTTGTGTAAACCATTTTCCCAGCAATTCTGGCAAGACTGCATACTTGAAAACTTTGTTGCCTTCAAAACCTTCTCTTTCAAAATTTGAATCTTGGGTTATTCTCTCGATGTATAAATCTGAAGGTGTCCACACACAAAAGTCACAGTATAGTGATTGGTAGTATTAATCTGACGCCGTATTTTAAAGTAATAGTTGTGTTATTTGTTTAGTCGTAGTGTCACATCTGTGGACAAGAATGCAAATAAGCAATAGTCTTTTTCTTTCAATGGTTGTAACAGTTCATTGTTTTTTGACAAGGACATTTTATTTCTAAGCACCCAGAGCCACAACAGTCACAAAACACCTTCCTATCAGAAGATGCACCGAGATGAATGTACTTTCGAGAAATGCAGAGTGCAGTGAGGGTTACATCAAAACTGATGTCTTCATGGCATGGTCTTGGTGTACTTTGGGTATTTTCCCGTTGTCGAAGTCATGTAACAGGTATGTTACATATAATGTCAGGAAACCCAGTTCCCGGCCACGCAATTTTCATGGACCACAAGTTCTTCGGTAACTCGTGAGGATCACGGTGGAGTCCAATTGCCTTTATTTCAGTAATTAATCGGTTTCGTTACTCCCGGTTTCTTTACTTCCAACACTAACTTCAGCCATGTACGGTCGATTTGTTTACCTATCAGTCCCGCTGAGATGAGATAACCCCTTGGGGTGAGCGTGTCATACAGGGGAAGTGACGTAATCGCGTAACGCTCTTAAAAAAATTGAAAAAGATAGGGCGGTGGGAGGTCTTAATAGTATCGCCATGGCAACTGTACTGACGTGATATGAAAACCCGCCCCCGGTTTCATAGTCAACTCTCCTTCGGACGAAAATAGCCTGTTACCTCCTAGTCAGAAGCAGTTATATAACCAGTCAACGTGTTGAGGTCTGTTTGGATTACTACTGCAGTTACATGATAAACTCATTTTTATCCGAGACTTGTAACAGAGCAATAATATCAAAGATTTTAACTTTACTGCCGTGGAAGTAAGAGGAACCAAGACGTGTAACAGAGGTCGAACGACGACCGTATTTTCCACCCAGGAAGTTTAGCTTGGCGGAAGGATTTTACCGACATTATTAGACGGAGGAGGAAAAGCCATTGTCGTAATTCCACAACTATTGTGTCTATCCTCCGTTCCTCTTTGTTTTACTGTCCATACTTGGCTTTTCTCTTAGGTCTGTGTCCTTATTTAGATGGCAAGCTTTCCAGACTCTGTAAACGAAAATGATATAGGTAAGTGACATTACATTAAATTAATGATACATTTCAGTTTCTCTTTGTGCTGGTTCTTGGAGCAGCATGATATTAGGATGCTAGTTTGATAAACGTTATATTCCTTTCGTATTTGTTTAAAGTTAGCTTCTGAGTGACTGCGTTATACCCGGGATATAGGGTAAGGTACCAGATAGCTTAAATGGTACTTCATCAGTAACGTAGTGAGCTTCATGGTTTGCCTATTGTACCAGCTCAGTAGCTACGATTTGATTTATATATGCTAACTAAGTAAAAGCTAGCCTACGCTGAACCATTGTTTCTGCGACAGTTTTCCAAAATTTCAGCGTGTATGTAATGTAACACTTAGCATCGCCCGTTGTGTGCAAATGACGGAGTATCTATGATGAGTTGTAATGTCCCAACTATAACCGAACTGACACTGTTTATTGCAGCTTTTTTTGGCTAACGTTTGTTATTTTATTAGCATGCCACTTTCACTGTCAGATTAATATTGGATTTTCTTTTCGCTGGGTTGCTGACTAAAGCCCCTGCTCAGACGCCCTCCCCCACATATCAGCGGTGGGTGATTCAACCTTGCTCGCAACAGTAGCACTTCAGCAGTTACGTGGGTGCTCGCACGTCAAACGTTATATTGCTTACTGCATAACCCTTGATGTATGTACATATACATTTTTCTATCATACAATATGTGTTAATATTGTGTAATTGCTTTGCATTAAATTCAATTTTCTCTAAAAATCAGGGTCTAAAAATAACAGTTGCAGCTCCGTAATCAAATATGTATACAGGATATGTATACACGATATCTTCAGTTCAAAATCCCAGAGCCAGTTTTATTTTTCGTCAATGTAGCAGTCTTCAACAATTTTACGTGGCAATATACTAACTTTAACACTCTCCACTATGTTGAAACTTAGTATGTGGCTGGGCTCTGTGTGCTACATTGAGGACTTTTTGCCCCGGTCAGTGGTTATGTCTGTAGAATGAATTCCTGGTTATAAAATGTGTATCCGTGATTTTCTGTAGTGAGCCCAGTAAGCATTTGTTTTAGGTTTTCGTAAGTAGAATTTGACATGTAATGTTTAATCTAGTATTGTGACACCCAGTATTAAAACCCAGATATTAATAGGCAGAATAACATAAAGTTTATTAAAAGCTAAAAATACGCATACGTCCTGCGTCCAATGACTTGCACAGGTAAAACATATTTATTAATGTTATTTGCATAAAATGAGGCGATTGACAGCAAATGGACAGACAAGTCTTGCAGCAGTTTCTCTCTTTGTGGTTCTTCCCTCCACCCTAAGGTAGCACAATTCCCAATAAGAAATATTTGTACACAGTAAGCTTATGTTAGGATAGCAGGAAGGGACAGTCATTGGAGACACTAACAGTCCCAAAACATCTAACATGAATTAGAGGAGAGCCTTTGACAGCCTTGTATCTGTTCTCTGAGTTATGACAATATGTGCATAAAAAGTGTCCAGACCTGACAGTGTGTCAGTACTGAATGAGTTAGAGAACACTTGTACCAATTTTTTTCAAACAAAATTTAAAGAACACCATGAAGACCATGACAGTGCTTTGCAACTGACCTTTAGTTAGTTTGTTTTTTTTGTTTTCGAGTTAAATTATATTTATATGTTTAGGACTTTACTGAAAAATAGGAAATTATTTCAAGTTGGTGTTAAATGTTAGTGATAAACATTGACCAAAATAATCATTATAATACTTTTTCTCTAATTCAGTAGGCCTATTCTCCAGTTCTGGTTAGAGTAATTTAGGCAGTCCTGGAGGCATTTGTGTTACTGGTATGGGTACTGGAGCACCCATAGCTACTATGCTACTGTATTTGCTTGTACTATATGTGTATATATATATATATGTGTGTGTGTGTGTATTAATATATCCATTTGCCTTAGTGTCATGGTTACCATGTGAGGGTTTGTAGGCCTAAGAGAACAAAAAAAAGAGCAGAGAAACAGATAAACCTCTCTTTACAGGTTGTCCCAGAGGGCTGTCATCCTTTTAACACCCCTGTTGAAGGAAAAGCAACACCTGCTAAAAATCACTTGCTAGCCAACTTGGAGAAACATCTTCAGCTTCTGCATCTGCTGTAAAGTGTTGCTGGATTTGATGTATTGATGTTTTCCCTAGCCCAGTAATTGCTTACAATCTATCCAAACTTTTAAAACAACAACAAAATTCCATCATTAACCATAAAAAACAACATTAATGGATTGAAAAAGAATGTGATTTGATCGCAACTTTTTACTATGAACGGTCAAAGGCTACAGGGAAACACCAGCAGTTGGCTGTGCAGCCAGTGGCATGACTTAGTAACAAAAAACACATTTTGAAGTTGTGGTCCTGCTTTTATGGGTTTTACAAGTCATGGAACTGAATGGTGCAGTTTTTTAAATTTTAAGTTTTTTGGATAACTTAGTTCTGCTCTACTTATGTGTGGTTATAAAAATTGTCAAAGTAAGTCTGATATATGTAGAGACCCCTTTCTCTCTATAAATTAGTTATTTTTTGTGATGCTCTGTCTTTATGCAACTTGTATGTTCCAGACAGATAATATCAGATCGTCTTCATCAGTCTTTGTGTGTTACTTGATTCTTTTCAGGTTAAACCTGACCGACTTTTACAAATTAACTTGGATATAAACATAAGTCATTCATGAAGAGGTCAACAGGGATAAAGGATGTAAATACATGGAGTATTTCCCTTTTAGTTTATTTTGATGACAATTTCTTGATTAAATATAACCTATGACTGAAATGCATCTGTGCATTTCAGTATTTACCTAACCTAATTAGCCTGCTATCTATTGTAGTTCACAACCCACTGCTTTTGTACAAACAGTATGTTTAGCAAAGTTGGCCAATCAGGGCCCTTTACAAGTGACAAGCCTCCTACTGTGTGAGTGAAGAGGTTACTTTGAGATAACTGGATTCCTGTTGGTAGGTCTGAATAAGCAGAGAGGTTAAAACATGTTAATAAGTGATGAAAATGCTGGTTGTAGTGAAAGTAACTGTGTTGTTTTTGTTTTCAGGTAAGGCTAAGTTCATTGGTGAACTCCTTGTGCCTGTTGCTCCTTTTGACCAAAAGTCTGGCCGTGAGGCTTGGACAGTAGCCTTTGCACCCAATGGTTCCTACTTTGCTTGGTCTCAAGGGCATCGCATTGTTAGGCTCATTCCTTGGACAAAATGCCTGAAGAACTTGTAAGTATAATTTAAACTCAAATGTAATCAGTTTACACCAGTACCTTGATGTAGCAACCATTGTTTAACAAAACTTAGCTAGATTAGTCACGTCATAGCTATACCATACAATAAATTGAAATCTGAATCTTTTAAATTGTATATCAGTCATTTATATATCTTGTGTTTAGTTTAGTACCTTAAGTTTTGTAGAATTTTATTATAGAATGTATCTTACCTAAAACATCCGTGCAAAATGGGTGAAAGCCATTTGTGCTGAAACCCTTTTGGAATCCTTAAAAGTATTCTTCATGCTCTTCTTATTATTGCTATGATTATTTAATTATCATTATTGTTGTTGTTATTTTTGTTGTTTATATTACAACTGCTGTTCAGTCTCTTAAGCAGCGGAACCCTGATGTGTTCATGCCTATTTTTTTTTCGTTTTCTTCAGAAATGTTTGAACAGATGTGATCTGGAATAAACTAGGAATATAAAACCAGGCCAGACACTGAGAAGAGCAAGAAGTGCTTTCCAAAAAATGTGTGGCTTATTGGCCAGATGGTGGTGCTGTACTGCTATATATGTTTAACATAGGAACTAATGGTAACAAAGAGGATCCACTATATGTTTATCATCATTAATCTATTATTAGATTCCTTTTAGATGCTACCTGTCATAAACAGAAACACTGAGGTGTGTAAGAGAATGTTTTCCAAGTGTACCATCAAATCCAAGCAAACCTATTTCATTAACCCACTGCTACTCTAGACATCACCTGGGCAAGCTGTGTGTGACAGCAGTGTTCCAAGTCATTTGGCCTGGACGTTACGCTTTTGGCTTCCCAGTACTAAGTCTGTGTAGTTTGCAATTGAGCCATGTGTGAATAGAGCAGTTTTTTTTTTCTGCCTCATGCAGGAAGCAAAGGGAACACAAAGAAGTACTCCTCAGTGCCAAAGACATGTGGCTAGTATTATCAGCTTCCTTTTTGCTTACATGGCTCGTTTTCTTCTCAACAGAGCCTTGTGACTCTGAGTACTACACTCTGTCTGTAGAACAACTGCTTTTTTCAAAATGGCAGGCAGTAGTTGGTTGGCTGATTTTTATTTATTTATTTATTTTCCCCCCATCACAGACAAAAATAAACTGTGGCTTACTAACTTTTAATGAGAGTAGGTTCATCCTCTTTAGCCTTTTATTGCAAAGCCAAACCAAATTGTGTTGACACTTTTAGTTACAATAAGGGAAAGCTGCGGTGCCCTGGTCCTGCTGACCATTACCAACCCATTGTAGTCTCCTTCCCTTGGCTGATTTTTCACTCATCGGAGGGTCTTGTGATGATCCTGACTCCCTGCAGTCTCCATGTCAAATTGTCCTTAGGCATGATTGCCCTGCGGAGCTTCTTCATTAGTGTGTTTCTGATGTGTAGATTGGCACCATATACTGAATTCCTTGTCATTAGTGAATAAATTTGTCTGGGGGTTATAAAAAATTGAGTTTAACCCTTGCAGTGCAGGGATATAGCTGGTTGTCCCACAGGGCTGCCAAGTGGTACACACACTTTAACTGACACACTTTTCACAAAAGTGAAACCCCACAAAAGTTTTCTTAAGTGCTTTGTACGCATAGAGGGCGACTAGGCTCCTAAAGAAGTGTGCATGTCATGCATGAAAAAAGTCTTTGACTTATGTTATGGTGATAAAGGGGTAATGTTTTTCTAGACCAAGGTTGTTTCTGTAGCTTATTTAAGTTGTGTGTTGCTGAATTATTAGGGCCCAAGCACACTGTGCCAAATTCTTCTTCTTCCTCCTCTTCTTCTTGGAAATAAATTGGCTTTGGGATGATCCAGTGGTCTCAGAAACTCATGAAACTTGGCAGATGCGTCAATCGTGGTTTTTAGGTGTTAATTCCCTTGAACTGCAGCCCTGGTGACCATTTTCACATGCATTTGTGAAAATTGGTACACATATGTATCTTACCAAGATCTACAATAAGTCTCTTGAGACTCTAGGTTGAACCCAACAGGAAGTCCGCCATTTTGGATTGAACGGCCATTTTTGTTTATTTCCACGTTTTGTATTTTAACAAACTCCTCCTTGAAATTTTATCTGATCTTCATGAATTGACATGTTTGACATCAAAATTTATTGAAGTACTTTGTTTTTAATTTATCTCGTAGCCATGGCATGGCAGCCAGTTAGAGCATTTTGCCATGAAAAATGAAATTCTTTATAACTGCATTGTGCATTGTTTAATCTGAATCAAATTTAGTATGCTTGATAAGACTACCCACCTGAACACAATGATATGCCAATACTCAGCCATATTCATAGTGCCATCAACTGGTCATGAGAAATTACTCTTTATAACTATGTCTCATGCTTTAAGGAACTCCTTCCAAAAAATTATTTTGAATGACGTGGAAATTTGTTCTGGGCACACTGAAGACCTTTGTGATAAACTGTTATGAAAAGCTTTTGTTTTAATCAGTGCAGCCATTTTGAGCATTTTTCTGTGACAAATGAAACTGTATTTGAGGGTGAGGGAATTAGTGCAATCTCACTAAACTTGCCAAAGTTGTCACACATGTCGAACATTGATCATCAGCTTAGTAGCAATCACAGTGCATTCAGCCTAGATGTGCGAATTTCAGTAGGCCGATGTATCATGCCCAGACATACATAAAAAATACCCTGGTGCCATGACCTAAACCCAACAGGAAGGCAGCAATTTTGAATTTACTGTGCATTTTTTTACACTTTTTTGATTATTTCCACATGTTGTATTTTAACAGACTCCTGGGGATTTTATTAGTCCTACTTGAAATTTAATTTATACACCTTTATGATGAAGAGTTATCAAAAGCTTTTGTTTACGATTTACGATGTGGCTATGGCTTGGCAGACATTTTGAGTACTTGCCATGAAACACAAAATGTTTGTAACTACATTGTACATTGTCTGATACGCACCAAACTCTACATATGTGTTGTGAGTCACGGCCTGAACCAAACTTCATGTTAATAAAATGTTATGGTTAGAATTCTACCTACTGGCAACAGGAAGTGACATGTTTTACACTTTCATGTGCCTTTATGAACAGGGTGTCAAATCTACTTCGAGTATAAAGAGATAAGGCTAAACATGCTGATGATGATTCGTTGTGACAACTGGCCTCATATATCAAACGGGGGAACCATGATGGTGCAGCTAAATATCATGTTTTGCCAATCTCATATGGTGATAAAGAATTGCATTCTCAGGATAGGGACGAACCAACTAGAAGTCACACACATGACACCTTCTGGCGGCTACCATGAGTAACCTCCGTATGGCAGTCATATGTGATTTACGATAAATTCTTGTGTGTACACGACTCTTTGTGTATGAGAATGTGATGCGCAAGTACTCTAAATTTTCTGGGGTGACTGCGGCCCTCTCTGACTGGCACCGGGGTGCGAGGTTCCATTCACTGCTTGCAGCTTTAATATAGTTTGTGTACTCTTTACTAGTTATAAAGTATGTAATTTTTAAACAAATAATATATAATCATGTTAAAAACATATATTTAATAGCTAATAGCCATTAAACACTTTATCCTTTTTTCTTTATTTTTTTTCCCAGAATTTTAATTATAACGCCAACCTTAAAAAAATTCCTTGAAAGTGGACCTTAAATAAAACAGGTCTTAATAACCAAATTTAGACATTCTGCTCTATTTGGTCAGCAGTTCAGTTTAAAATATTGTAGAAAGGAGTATTCCAAAATAGCCAGAGTGAGCTTAAAACTGCTTGTGTTTTTATCAAATTATAATGAATAATTAATTCATCCATCCCCGAACACCTGCCTCATTGGATGACTGATGCTCCCATACAGGATCCCTATACTGGATCTGATTGCCTCCTCCATCTAAATAGCAATGTGCTTTGTTCAATCTGTGTTACTCCCAAAGCACACCAATGATTAATTTAGGTACTAAATCCAATCACTCTGCGCCCTGTGCCTAACTTAACCCCTCAAATTGCATGTTGGCTTAATGGTAAAACGGACCTGGTCCCACCCCAAAAGAACCAGTACTGTGCACTTTAGATTGTGTGCCATAGAGCATCATCAGGCCCTAAGTATGCCAGCAAGGCTTCAATGCCACTGCTTGTGGCCATTTATGATATGGCTTAGCATGACCGGCTTGTCTCTTGTTGATCTTTTCCTCTACTTTTTGTTATTCTCTGTTGCTTCAGTTCAGTGGGCCATGGTGGAGAGGGCACCAATGCCTCAAGCCCCCGACATCTGTCCCGTCAGAACAGCTGTGGAAGTCAGGTTATCTCAGCAGCTGGTGAGCCCAACGAACACACCATTGACTGTGGGGATATTGTCTGGGGCTTGGCCTTTGGCTCTTCAGTACCAGAGAAGCAGAGCCGCTGTGTTAACATTGAGTGGCACCGCTTCAAGTTCGGCCAGGACCAGCTGCTACTGGCAACAGGCCTCAACAATGGTCGCATCAAGATATGGGATGTTTACACTGGTAAGGACACAGCTGTTAATTAGAAGTAGTGTCTCTCTTCAACCCAATTTGTTGGTAATCGGCTAAGGTATTTAGTGGTTAGGTAATAGTGTTGTCACAATTAGGGATGGCTCGATACCACTTTTTCACATCAGATACCAATCAGATACTGCAGCCTTGAGGATCGGCCGATACCGATCTGATACTGATCCAATTCTTTTTGTCACTCTAAAAGTTGTTAA
>JAPZDZ010000024.1:89793-112266 GCA_029783805.1 Acanthurus tennentii | reverse complement strand
GCTTTTAACAGCATTTGTAAACACAGCAGACCCAGCTGCACCATTCAAATGTTTGAAATAAAATAAAAGTGCAACTTAGTGCAAATATTAAAATCAAATAAAATAATACCAGTGTATAAATAGAAAAGTCACATTATACCTCAGTGATATTGCAAAGCTGCAATAAATAATTTTATGAATTTACATAAAATAGTAGCATCTCCACTAGAATAATGTAGGTAAGTACTCAGTAAGTTACACATGGCTTCTAAAGACATTCAATCAAAATGATGCTTTATTAAGTTTGTTGTGTTAAAATGTCCGGTTTTGCTACCACTCCTTGAGACACTCATTTTGCAAACGTTTCACTCAGCTGTTTTACTTTCTCCTCCATTAACGTAAAGTAATTCCACACGGCAGACATGACTACAGCTCTGTGGGCTTCTGCTCACGTGACGAAAACACAGGCTCATGGCAACCATGGCGACAGCTCCTCTGTGTTACGGCATGTCGCACCAAGTGAAGTTGAGGATATATGAGATAGTTTGGGCTTATTGATCGGATCGGACGGGCTCTAATAAAAAAAAAAGATACCCAATCCAGTCATTTTGGCCTGGATCGGACTCGATACTGATCCAGTGGATCGGATCAGACCATCCTTAGTCACAATACCAAAATTTTAACTTTGATGCAATACCTGCCCACAATATTTCAATTCCGATACTGAGACCAAAAGCCTAGGACAACAGGTAAAGTAATTAAATAATTAATCCTGGCGGTGACAGAAATGAAAGGT
Organism: Acanthurus tennentii; assembly: GCA_029783805.1. Classification (NCBI taxonomy): domain Eukaryota; kingdom Metazoa; phylum Chordata; class Actinopteri; order Acanthuriformes; family Acanthuridae; genus Acanthurus; species Acanthurus tennentii. The sequence continues at coordinate 111,491 of JAPZDZ010000024.1, read as the reverse complement.
TTTAAAATGTCAGCAGGATTTGGATGCACTAAGTTGAATCAGTACTATCTCTATTGTACATGTTCTCAAACTTTATAAGGAATGAGTTGCACTTTTCCGTAGGTGATGAGTTTTTTATTAATACCTTGTTTAATTTAACGGCTTGTTGCAGGAAAACTGTTGCTGAATCTGATGGACCATACAGATGTAGTGAGAGACTTGACCTTTGCTCCTGATGGGAGCCTCATGCTGGTCTCTGCATCCAGAGATAAGACCCTCCGTGTATGGGACCTTAAAGATGATGGTATGCGAAGAGTTGTCCATAATGGAAAGCTTTCACGTAACTCAGCCTTCTGTTACTTATATTTCTTTCTTTAACCTTAGTTATAATACTACAGACCTTTTGTTTCTTTGATTATAATTGATTATCACCAGCCCCTTAGAACTTAAAGACCAAAACACATCAACTCAGACCAAAAGATACAAGGTTGCAGCTGCCAGACATAGAAAGGACAATGAGCAAAACTTGGTGACTGTGCAAATACGTAAAAATTATAATTCAATGTAAAGATAATAACAAAAAAAAAAGAAAAAAAAGACATCCTCAGATTTAAAGGACTTTTACTTACTGCTGTGTGACATTTAAATCACAAAACTTTTTCATAGGTTTGCTTTATTTATTATTTCACTGCAACATCATCATGGCATGAGTAAATGTAAATATTATGTTTTCCATTATTCATGCATTTACTTTACCTTTTCTTTCAGAATTAGCATCTAGATAAGAGACAGGACATTACAAAGATAAAAGGACAATACATTTTTAGGTTCAACAAAGAAAAGCTTTTGCAAAAAAATTTTTGCAAAAGCAAAGTTGTGCTGCAAAATGTTTGTGAAATATGTGATGAGCACCAGATGAGCCTCTCCACTACAAATACCATGTTACCTTTGCGGCTCATCAAGAAGTGCAACGTGTCTCATTACACAATTTGTTGACGACAGAGCACTTGTACTTTGAGCTATTTTTTTTTTTTACCAGGTACTTCTTTTTTTACTTTTACTTGAGAAGGTTTCTCAAATTATATTTTTTTTCATAAAGTCATTCGTTTATTATGGGAGTAGTTTAACTTTTACCTCATTATATATTTTCAGTACTCTGCACACAACTGGTAAAACATTTCTGAGTAAGGCATAGAGATAATCAAAAGTATTTAAATGAAAATAAGCTCAATCAGCATCTTGTTAGTTGGTTCTTCTCTTATTTTGTCATGGGTAGTGGAAAGAACATACACTTGCTGTTTTGACTGAGTCTGAACTCCCAAAAAATGTTGTTGTGTTGTTGAATTTCACTTATAGATGAGTGGCACCTGGAGGCCTGAATAATAAGGGTGCATACCACATGTCCATAGTATCACTGGTTTTAGGTTTCAACTTATTCTGTCTCCCTTTCTCATTGTCTCTTTATTATCTGCTGTAAAATAAAGATATAATGAAAAAAATCTACAAAAGTATAAATCATCACATGTGGTTTGCGACAGCAGTGTGACTTCAACAATGAAGAATATAGTGAGATGCTGTTGTTTGTGTCTTGTAGGTAATATGGTTAAGGTTTTGCGTGGGCATCAGAACTGGGTGTACTGCAGCACCTTCTCCCCTGACTCCTCCACGCTGTGCTCAGTTGGCGCCGGCAAAGCAGTATGTAAAAAAGTTCTTTTGTTCTTATGTTGTTGGGTTTGCTAGCTAATCTGTGTGCAATTGCTTGTGACAGTTATGCTCAATCAACCTACAAATGAAAAAAGTTCCCATCTGCCCTTCCCTTCCATTTCCATCTTAGAACAGACTGTGCTGTGTCATAAGTTGAGCTACCTGCACTTGGATTCAGTTTGGTTTTTGTTTGCAGTGGAAAAAAGGCTTTTGGTGTTCAGGAGTTTGCATGCAGAGCTGACCCTTTTCACTAATGTAACTGCATTAAGGAAATTTATTTATTTATTTATCTATTTATTTATTTATTTATCACCTTAAATACAGTATTGCAGCTCTAGATCATTTTGAACATGGTGGTAATGGTAGACATGGTAGCAGCTTTGTTAGGCTGTGAGTGTCCCTACAGTGTGTGTCTTGCTCTCCCTGTCACAGGTGGTGGCAGAGCTCAGTATGTGATTGCTTTTGAACGGAGCGCTGCGCTGACATTTTGAGCAGCCGGTGTAAAGCGGGGACGCACAGTGCTCAATGCCCAAATGCCTGGCCAGGGGCAGTCTGGCACCTGAGCCGCAAGGTCAATCTGTACGTAGGTGCTGCTCCGTGTCTGTCTACCTCTGCTGTTGCAGTTTCTCAGTTTATTTTAATTTGAGTTTAAAACTATTATAAAACTGGTTACTAAGTCCTCCCTCCATTCCAGTAAAATAATTGTAAAGTTTGGGATTATTGCTGTTATACAACTATTAAACATTTTTGAGCCTTTGCAGAGCACTTAATTCTCCCAGTGTCAGATGATGGCTGACACTGTTTTGGAAAACATTTGACAATTTGGCCAGCTGTGAAATAATTTTTCTGTCTACATTTAAGTCTCTGCTGTTAGCAATAACAGTGGAAAAACAATGAATAATACTTTATCAATTTTTCTGTCAGCATGGTTATGAAAAACAAGTCTTATACACAAATCCAACAAGAAACATTTAGGTATTGTTTTTATCTCAAATTGGAAACTAAAAAATAAGAATATAACTAGTACAGGGAGATAAAAAATACCCATACAAGTATATGAACGATTAGCCTTTACAGTTTCTATGCTAATCATTAACCAGTGTTGATGACAAGCAGCCTTAAAAGCACTATTTAGCTTTTTTAATTTCTACCAGAGCAGTAAGTTGAGGAAATTGTTTTTGCATCATCTCAGATGATGCATAGATTGATTATGGCACATGAAAAATAAGACCATGTAAAAGGCTGTGACAGATATTCACTTTCCTTCCAGTTTGTTAGTGTGTATGTTTTGATGTTTTGTATGGTGCGCATGTGCGTGTGTATGTATGTGTGTGTGTGTGTGTGTGTGTATATTGATATGTGTGTGTGTGTGTGTGTGTGTGTGTATTGTGGTGCGTGCGTGCGTGCGTGTGTGCGTGCGTGCGCATGCATGTGCTTAGTATGTTTGTCTTTGTATGTGTGCATATGTGTTTACTGCCAGAGGTATCAACCCTTTGGCCATAAAATATTCTTTTCTCTTGCAGTATCTGTCTCTCTTCGTAGGCTTCTGCTGGAGGTGTGAGCCTATTGTAAACACAGTGAACTAAAACTCTGAAAGGGGAAACCAGTGGAGTAACATTATGTTACCTTAAGTTACTATTTGTTTTATTTTCTCTTTTTGTGTAGACTTTTCTTGTTAAATTAATGGATGTATTTTTGTAGCATATTTAATAATGAAGTGAAAGCTGTATACATTTAAATTATGATGTTTTAGTTTAATAATATTACACATGTTGAAATGTTTATTGTAATTGTCAGTGAAGGTGCAGTGACATAGCCTTCCTGCTTGTGTAGCATGTGCTGTTTGTTTTTCGGCTTGGTTTAATGTTACAAAGCATTATCATTGATATAACTTGAGCATAACTCTACAAATTTTGTTTTAATTCCTGTTGCTTAATTTAATTTCTAAATGCTTTATGTGCATACAGTAATGATAAATGTGAGATGGTATATCTGTTCTATATCAAATCATTCCATGGACTTTAATGAACTTCCCTTCACATTGCAGGTGTTTCTATGGAACATGGATAAGTACACATTGATCCGGAAGCTAGAGGGTCACCACAATGATGTGGTGTCATGTGAGTTTTCACCAGATGGGGCTCTGTTGGCCACTGCCTCATATGATACCCGCGTCATCGTGTGGGACCACCAAAAGGCCATTATCTTGCTGGAACTGGGGTACGAATTGTGAATTCATTTGCTGCAATGGATTGCATTCATACAACCAAAGTCCCTATAGACAAGTCCCACCACTCGACGGCCATGTTTGTTACGACTCCGGGGCAATTATTTTGGGTTAACAAGACCAGGCCCTATCTAAAAAAATGGGAAGATAACCATAATTGCAATCCTAATGGTCGTCGGATTTTAAAACTGTATATATAGATTCATCAGTGAAATCTTCTATGAACCATTTTGTGTCTTTGCCCCAAAATAACATTTAAAATGCATTTTTTCTCTAAGCTATACCTCTACTGCACATGTATGCAAATTTTATGACATAAACATCTTTACGGTTAAATCCAGATAGAGCCACTGAGAGTGACTTTTCGCCATCGTCAACATAAATGTCAAAATGCTTTTTTTTTGAACGTGTATGTCAGAATGCTTTTGTCAACCTAAATGCTAAGGCAGTACTGTTTAGTGTGACTAGAAAAGGATGATAAACACTTTATTTTTTCGGCTGTTAGTTGAATCGAACCGTTGCCGAGCTCTTCTCTACCTGTGCTGATACACAGTTTGCTTGGTTTTCAGTTCAACCTTTATAGAGCCAATGATTGGTTTATATTAGGGCTGTCAGTCGATTTAAATTTTTAGTCGCAATTAATCGCATTATTGCCTGAGTTAACGCGTCGTTAGCACGTTATTAATGCAAATTTTTTACCCTGCCCTTTTACATTTACAATGAATACAAATTACTTTTGTTTTGTCCAGAGAACCATCGGACAAAACTTTAAAGCTAAACTTTCCGTTTAAAAGTTGCTTTTCTGTATCCATTTCTGCTTTGTAACCGTTTGCAGTGTTATTTTAGTGCCACTTCCTGAAACTACGGAAGCTGGCAAGGCACAGACCGTGCGTGCGTTAATCGCGCGTTAAAAAATTAGTGCTGTTAAAAGGAGTTTGAGTTAACGCCTTATTAAGGCGTTAACTTCGACAGCCCTAGTTTTTATATAACTGCCATATAACTGCCATCTTTGATATTAAGAAATTCCCTTGTAGAGTCCCATTCAAAATGAATTAGTGGCGTGTGTCTTCTTATTCTATAGTCTCTAATACAACACAGTTCAGAGTAGAGTATCCATACTATATCCATTTGTTAGCCATTTAAATATAAGTATTGTAGTATTTGGGGAGATGCAAAAACAACAACAACAACAAAAATATTGATTTAATTGATAAATATTGATAGGCACTTTTTCAGTGCTTTCAGCAGATGTACCAGTCTTCCTCGGGGGATGGACTTAGCTTGTTGTCATGTCATTTGTCCATCAGCTTAAGACCCAGAGATGTGGTTGAAAAACACAATTAAAGATTTGCAGCTTGACATGCAAAAGTAATTTTGTCCTTTTCTTCCTTGTCTTCCTATGCACATTTTATGTGTGCATAAGAAGACAAGGAAGAATACCTACATATTCTCTGCTGGGGACAGGTCAAGGCAAGCAGACCAGTTCAGCACACACACACACTTTTTATGCAACCAAGCCTTTATAATGTGAGCTGAATACAGTTTTACATTGTGTTGTTGAAAGATGCATCGAGCCTCCCCTATAAAAGATGTTGTCTTAAGGCCAGTTTACACCAAAAATTTGTGACACAACAAAATGGTTGCAGGGCAGCTTCTTTTCTTAGGCTGGGAGAGTCCTTAACTCATCCTCCCCATCTAAATTAAGTTTACATTTTTTCTTATATATACTGATCCATTTAGAACTTTGCTGTTCTTGTGAGTAGCATATAGATAGTGCAAACTTTTTTTTAATTACAATTGTTATATAATGATAAATGAATGAATGTTTAATCCTAACCCAAGGCACTTTCTTGTGACATTGATGCTGTTGATGACTCTTTCTTCATATCTTTGTTCAGCCATCTCTTTCCTCCTCCATCACCAATCTTTGCTGGAGGGGCAAATGACCGGTGGGTTCGCTCTGTGAGCTTCTGTCCTGACGGCCGACACATTGCCAGCATTACTGATGACAAGTAAGAAACTTGTTGAAATCAGAGTTTAAGCTATTTCATTAATCTTTCTTTGACACATCTTAACTTGTCTCTTTTAACATTATGTTATATTTTGTATTTTACAGCTTTATATGATATTGTATAGTGTGCAATTTAACATTCCTACAGCTTATAAGAGCAGAACCATAGTCTGAAATACAAAGTAAAGGTTAGTTTACCTATAACCTAATTTTGTTTCTTGTAATTTATGTGCTTACAACAGACAGCATTTGGCAGCATCATAGCAATGATATGTCCTCAAAACTTAGGTTTGGAAGTAAATATGCCATGTGGCAGTCGAAGGAAGGAAGGAAGGATGTGAAGGAAAAATCTGATCAAAGATGAGCTGGAGGAAATTCGGTCAGGAGACAGTAGATGTCTTACACAGAGGCATTTATCGCAGAACTCAATGTTGATGAGATCAGCACTAGCAACATCCACAAGCCATAATGAGTATTGCCACCACCAATCTGAGGCTGTCCTGTGTGTTAGATGCTTTTAAGTCTTTGTGTCCTCATGTCATCAATCCTAAACTATGTATCCAGATAAGGCCAAGTTGTACACCTTCAGGAACTTACTGGGTATCGGAACATAAACATTCATACCCTCGGCCTTGGTTGTTATGGCGAGAGCAGATGGGGAGAGTCTGCACAAATAACTATAAGACACAACATTGATTAAAACAAAGGGACTGAGTGACACAGCCATTAACTTTGCTCCACTTGAGTGCAAAGAAGTGTAGTGGCAAACGAAGAGGTGAAAAAGCCTAGGGGGTTAGAGAAATTCCTTCACAAGAGACAATATGTGGCTCACACCTAGGTATTTCAAGCTGCTGGCTAAATCTCTACTGAAATTGGCCAGCTTGGCTCATGAAAAAAAAGTGAGTAAGCTGACAATTTTGTAATAGGAAAACATCAAGGAAGCGCAACAACACATGTCACATAAGCGAGAAAGCAAGCTAATATTACTTAAAAGTAGGGCTGCAGCTATCAATTGTTTTAGTAAAAAATTACGTAATCTGCCTATTATTCCTGCAATTAATCAAGTAATCAGTTAAGTCTTCAGAAATGTTTTCATTCAATTTCTTTTGCAGTATTAAAGAGCAGTAGACATATAGAGGAGGAAAAAATAAGAAAGTCTAAGGTCTCATATTATGAACAAACAGCCAATATTCTTCCTTTAGAAATATCAATATTTTTATTGCCTACATTGCAAAAATACCTGTCTGTACAGTTTATATACTAAAACAGTTATCAAAAAATTATATATTTAAAGCTAATAAGACACTGAGTTCTCTCGACATTAACATTTCACAACCTTAGTTTTTTCTAAATGAGTTGGCAACATTGCACTGGTAACCATTTCTTTTAAAACATTTAAACATTTTCTAAGACACAAAAAAGGAAGAAGAAAGAGTACTTTTTTATTTTTAAATAAGAAGAAAGAGTACTTTTGAAATTTTGTTATCAGCAGATAACAGAAATCATCATCAGTATTGTGCCTGAATGGCATAATCTTTTTGTAAACTGTGCACATTATTAGCAGCATTATATGCATGAATTAAAAAGGTGAGAGCAAAACCGTAAAACCATAATCATAGAGACCAGTCTGGCCATTTCAGTGATTAATCACTCCTTTCTCTACTTCTTGTTCACACTGTATTTACTGAAATATAACTTAAAAAATTATAATGTATCCAGTAAGTAGAAAACACAACTTGACACACACAAAGATGCCAATTGTGGATCAATTATGAAACGAAACAGCGACTTAACTTGAGCAGGAAACAAAGTAGCAACTTAACTTGAACAGGTGTACAAGCTGCAACAACATGCCTTTTCTAATTCTCTCCTGTACCACCCTCTTTTACAGAGTATGCTTTAGAGGCTCTAGTATGCATTTCGACCCCTAAACTGCGCTTCTTCTCATATGATCTTCAGAACAGCACTGTTTGCAACCCTCATGTTTTAAACTGTACAAATCATGAAGAAGCATAGATTGTAGGTTGAGCTTTGACAAACCACATTATTTATGTGTGCATCTCATGTCTTTGTGCAAATAGACTTATAATTAAACACAGAACAGCAGAAAAGCTTCACTGTTTGCAGCAACTTGTTTTTTAATTTTGCAGGGAGTCATGAGTCATAACAGAATTTAGGAGCACATTAGCTACTGTATGTTCATGTGTTTGGACGAATCACATAACTGTCACAAGTTAGCAATTAGTCTATCTAAAGGTTTTTTTCTAGGAAATATGTTGAGAACAGGGGTAAGAGGAAACTCTGCAAAAGGGTGGTTGGTTAGGAGGGATCAAAAATGTGTATAACAAAAGTCTGTCTCACAAATTAAAAATCATATAATTTAAGGGGCAAATTGGCAGTAAGTCTACCAATGATCCTGTTATCCAGTAAAATTAACACCCACCAAGGGCCAATGATAGGTAAAAGTTGAGCTTGGCATCTAAAACAAAAGCACACACCCACCAATGGCCTATAGATAATTTTTAATCGCAGCTGTTTTTTATGTGCTTCAACCATGGCTTCAACCTTTTCTGCTAGCCGTGTTAGACTAATTTGGCCATTGCTGCTCACTGTACTTTATGTGATGTGGATGGATGCATTGGATAGCCTATTGTGTCCCATTGATTTACAACAAACAAGGCAAAAGGAGCAGGCGGTTCAAGCAAGATGTTGCTACACATTCCTGGTGTAAAGCCACCACCAGAAAGGAAAAAACGGAGACAAACCCGTTGAACAAGAAGAAGAAAATGTATATGTTAAATATATTACTAATGTCATTGCACAGGGTTTTATTGAAAAGTGGAGAAATGCCAGCTGGGCTGCATGGCTGCAATATGACCCCCATACCGACACCATGAACTGCAGCCTTTCCTGCCACTAGGCAATAGAAAAACAAGCAAAATCTGTTTGTCTGAGGGACAACTAACATTAAATTGGAAAGCATGAAAGACCATTAGAGGTCTAGATGCCACACTGCTCACCTGAAAGCATCTCAACCTGTGAGCTACCCCTTTAGCACAAGCATAAGCACTCTGTTGGAGGGTTCTGTGTCTAAAAGAAAATTTGTTCAGCCCTGTTTATATAAAATTTGAATGAATTAGTTAAGGAACTATTTTTCACTTAGGTCTCTCTGGAAATGGTTGATTACCATTTCTTGTAGTTTAGGTTCATACAGCATTATACCTCTCATTAAAGCTTCACACAAGTGAAATCTAGAAACCTGTGGAGTTCAGTGTAATGGACTGTCTATAATGCACTTTAGTACTAGCTATTGTACACTTAGGCTCAACCTCAGATGTTGTCTTTTCCTTTCCCTGGGCGTTACACACAACATACCTCTAAAAGCTGTGAAATAGACATTTTACTCACTCAGTTTAAGTAAAATGTAGCATTTTAATGTTTTTTTTTATAACATGATATAGTCTAAGCACTTTTGAATTAAATAAAAAACTTAATAAGATAGTGGTATTGTAATCTTATCCATTCATATTTGTCTTCTTTAAGTGATTCTTAAGATGGATTTTCATCCTTAAAACATGAGGTAAATAATTTTACTCAAAAAATGCATGATTTTTTAAAAATTGATTTTTATGGATTTATTTATTTTTGGCCAGTGAAAAATATGTTTGCCCGCTTAAATATTTGGAGTCCACCGGTCATTGTATGCCTGTCTGTCATCCATCGACCACTCCATTGGAAAAAATAATTTAATACAGCCCGGGCAGTATGGAATCCAAGGCTCCTTTGACTTCAGCAAGAACATGGCCTCTGTACATTGGACACCCACCCTGCCAACTGAGCTGTGGGGCGCCCAAGGATGTTTTCATCCTAAATCGTATTATATGTTAAAATGTAGACATTATTACAAGCAAATTGAAGTTAGTTTATCAATCAGTAGCTACATATGTTTTACTCAGTATATTCTGTTTTAACCATAAAATGCAAAGGTAAGCCAGTTTCTTGCACATAGATTGTATTCTGACAGCATTGTCCTTGTGTTTTTTTCCATCCTGCTCAGACTGGTTCGTTTCTGGAGCATAGAGGAAAGAGCTCCGCAGGCCATTGCCTCTCTTTCTAATGGCCTCTGCTGTGACTTCTCTGCTGAAGGAAGTGTCCTTGCTGCTGGGTAAGATGCCAGGACACACCATCATGAACATGTGATTCACATTAAATTACCTGTGTGACACCTTATTTACTCCTTCATTATCATAGTTTAGTCAAGTAAACCAGTTTTCTGTATTTTTATCTAAAATTTCTGTCTCCATTGGCAGTCTGTATGCATTCTTAGCTTAGTTTAGTTTTGGTTTGAACTTTCCCCTAAAGTCGCTTAAAATGCACCAGTGCAATCATGTGAGGTGCTTAGAGTTATACTACTTCCTCCTGTTTGATTTGTCATCATTTCTTATTCTTTCTTTCCTTCCTTTTTTTTCCTATTTTCCTTTTTTCCCTAAGGACTCGTGATGGTAGTGTGCACTTTTGGGAGTGTCCTCGTAGCATTGCCAGTCTGCAGCATATATGCAGGATGGCTCTTCGCAGGGTGATGACCACCCAGCAGGTGGAGGCCCTTGCAATTCCCACACCACTCCGTGACTACTTGACCTACAGAGTTATCTAATTCTCAACTGACCACCCTAGCTTAAGCTGATACAACTGCATCTGCCGCAGCAACACACTGGAAAACCAGTGAATCCCTTATTTTTCTGAAAAAACATATAAAAGCAATCTGGACTTGAGAAAATGAATTAAGTTTTGCTGGAACCCCAGAAACTTGTCTTTGTCTTAAAAAACCCCACCACATCCACTTGCAGCTGGATATTGTATTGTTTTGTACATATTTATTTTTATAAGAGCTTTAGTAATTTAGTGTGCTGAAACCAGTACACAATCTATACCTGTAAAATCAAGTTATTTCTAGGGCCTTCATGTCCCATCTGTCATATCTGTGTGGTACCAATAAGTGCTCACCTCTTTCTTTAGCTATCTTGATCTTTTTTCCAGGTTCAGTAAATCCTTTCATCTTTTTCTCTGACTGATAAAAGGCTGTTGCGCTTTATGTGAAAAGTGTCTGCAGTGGTGCTATATTTCAGTATGAAGGCATAAAAGACATGGGAGGTTTGAAGTAGGCAGAGACTTGAAAGCCAATAACCAGATCTGTCAACTACTGAAACTGGAATTGTAATATCTTTACACTGCATTTCTGTCAAGGCATACATTTAAAGCAATTTTAAGCAGTTATATTTTCTCAATCAGTATTTCCACCACCATGGCATACCCACCCTTACCATAAATAGGCAGTGTGTAAGTTCTCCATGCCTTTAACTTGCAGGCAGCACCAGAAGTTAGCTATTTCACTCGCCAGTAAACTACGCTTTTACCTGCTTCACAACAAAAACAAATTGATTGTAAGAGCTTAAATAAACTTAATGCAGGTATATTGCAATTATTGTCAGCAAATAGATAACAAAAAATGGAAGAACAGTAATGCCTAACATATTTTTTGAAATGGTATCAACATTCTATAGTTTGCCCACCACAAATTTGTAAAGTTTATTTTTCATCTGCAAATAAATAATAAAAAATAAAAAAATGTCATTGCTAGTACCTTTCTTGTTAGAAAGTAAAATCCAAGGGAACCTTAACAAAAATGTTTTTTTTTATTACTCATGTTTTAAAACATTTATATCAGCCAGTGCTTAATTATATTTTTTTTCAGATATTGATACTGGTATTGGCCAGAAAAAAAATGGATATCTGTCCTGCTATATATTACTCAATCTATTAGATTAGTGTATCGGATGCACCATCAAAAGCTGTGCTTGCATTTGGACCCTGCCCTGTGCAGCAGTGTAAAGCCTTGAGACCTGTGTTTTTTAATAAATTTACACTAAACCAGGACACCTCTGTTGCTTAACTGCTTTCTATATATTAACTCGTGTAAAAGCCTGTATACACAGTTTCATGTAATTATGTAGTTACAAAATTGTATGTCTGTAAACATATCAAAGTTTAAAGCCTCTTTTCACTTAATTTTCTAATTTATATCACATTCTTTTATTGTTTTAATTTCTATTTTGTTCTCCTTTTAAAATGTGAAAATCTTGACAAACAACAACATGGCATGCTACTTCAGCACGTGATAAAAGGTGTATGACATGCCCTTTTGGTCAGATTTAGTCTGGCTATGGTAGTGGTACTGCGTCATGCATTTTTGCTTTTAACTGCAGCAAACAATCCCAGCAACCTAAGACAGTTATCCAAATCAACTAACCAACCATTCACCTGTCAACCTTGGTCATCTGGTGTTAAGACTTTTAAATTGACTAAACTCTTAATAAAAATATATGCAAATGATCATCTGAAATTGGCTTTCTAGATTACATAACTTTTAGAATTTTCTGTTTCTTGTTTGTCATTTTCAGTTTTATGTCAGACTAGGTGTAAAGAAGGGAAAGTAAACATTTGTTGTCCTGTTTGTGTCTCTGTGGAAAGACTGGTGTAAAACAGCTGTCAATCATTCTTGGCATAAATTCTCAGAATGTGTCAATGCCAAAGGTTTTCTTTTGGAAAGGTTTATGGAATTGGTTTGGTTGTTTTTTTAAATACTTTTTTGCTGAGAGAGTTTCTAATTAATTAACAGCAGTGCTTAAGTCTGAACAGAACCTTAACTGGGTTTTGTATTTTGTGATGTTTGCATACTTATAACTATTGATATTGGGAATATACAGTCCTGCCTCAGATAGATGCAGTACAAGGCAGTAAATACTGTATATCAAATATTTATGAATGTAAAAAAAGATTTGTGCAGATCTTTTGCAATTGTGTTTGTAGTTTCAATAAAGGCTTTTTGACAATATAACAGTTGTTATTTATGATGAAATAACAAATTGAGCCCATCCATCCATCCATCCATCCGTCCGTCCGTCCGTCCGTCCGTCCATCTGTCCATCTGTCCATCCATTATCTTCTGCTTATCCAAAGGCAGTTTGCAGTCACAGCGGGCAAGGGTTTTCCAGGTGTCCTTCTCCCCAACAACATCTCCTAGCTCAGGGGTCGGCAACCTTAGACTCCAAGAGCCATTTGGACCCGTTTCCCACAGAAAAAAAAAACACTGAGGGCCGCAAAACCCTTTGGATGTCTAAAATAAAGATACTACTGCAGAGTACGCCACAGCTGAATTGATGTCTTTAATGTGCTGTCTGGTAAATGTTCTGGTTTCTTCAGAAACTTTTCTTTTCTTGGAATTATTCATGGTTGGCCTACCGGGTGTTGAAAAGCTCAATGAATTGCGCGCCGGTGGGTGTCGCGCTTGTGACTCATATTTCTAGCGACAAAAAAAAAAAGAAAAGAAAAACAGAAATTAAAAACGTTTCATTAATGTTACAAGAGCACCATAATCTTCAAATTTAGAATTACATCTAAAACATAAAGGAAATAAAATAAAATGAATTTAAATTAAATACTCATTATTTCATTTCCAAAGACAGACAGACCAGCACATCATTACAATTACTACAGTTATAGTGATGATGTCTGTCAAACAGAGCTATCACAAACATACACACAGGGACATTAGAGGACTCGTGAGTATAGGTTTGTAGCTGCATATACTAAGACTGAAAAATTCTTCACTCTTATCTATTGCAGCCTGCAGCTGTTGTTGTACAATGTAAACAGCATGCAAAGTTTACTTTTTTTGTCCAAAGGCCGTATATCTAATGACTATGTAAATCCTACCAGCCACAGAGAGCTGCAGAAATAGACAAAATAACAAAAAATATAAGTTTTTAAGATTAAGATTAAGAAGCTTTATTGTCATTGCAAGGGTTCCTGCAGCAGGTTCTTCACAGCCATGGGGAAGAAACTGTTATTCAGTCTGTTGGTGTGGGCTCTCATGACTGAGTCTGCCAGAGGGAAGGCAGGTGAATACAGGGTGTCCAGGATGGGTCATTCCGGACCTTTGTGGCCCGTTGGAGGAGACGGCTGGAGTAGATCTCCTCTAGGCATGGAAGTAGGGAGCCGATCCACTGCAGTTGTTTCTTTTCGGATGCAGTGCAGCTGGCATACCACACCGTACATCCATAGGTGAGGACACTCTCTATTGTGCAGTGGTAGAAGTTTTTCAGCAGAGGTGGACAGAGTTTTTCCTCCTCAGTGTTCTCAGATAGAAGAGACGCTGCTGGGCCTTTTTGATGATGTGGGTGGTGTTCACAGTCCAGCTCAGGTCCTCTGAGATGTGCAGGCCAGGAAACTTGAAGCTGGTGACCTGTTCCACTTCCTTTCCATTGATGCTCAGGCCTGAGAGCAGTGTTGTCCTCGACTTCCAGAAGTCAATAATGACTTCTTTTGTCTTCTTGGTGTTGATGTTGAGGTGGTTGGCAATGCACCAGGCTGCCAGTCCTTGGACGTCCTCTTATGGTGCCTCGTCTCCATTGTTGATGAGCCCCACAATGGTTGTATTAAATTTGATGAGGATGTTGGAGCAATGAGAAGCGACACAGTCATAAGTGTACAGTGTGTACAAGACTGGACTCAGCACACAGCCCTGAGGAACACCAGTATTGAGGACGATGGTGGAAGATGTGGAGGTGCCCATTCTGACATGCTGGGGTCTGTTAGTCACAAAGTCCTTGATCCACAGACAGAGGGAGGTTCCAAGTTGTCATGTCTGCAGTTCGTTGATGAGTTGGTTGGGGTTGATGGAGTTAAATGCCGAGCTGAAGTCAACAAACAGCATCCTGATGTATGTGTTGAGGCTTTCAATGTGGCTGAGAGCAGTATGGAGGGCGATGGAGATGGCGTAGTCCGTGGATCTGTTGGACCTGTAGGCGAACTGATGTTGATCAAAGCCAGGTGGGATGTGGGCCTTGACATGCTGTAACACCAGTCTCTCCATACATTTCATGATCACTGATGTCAGGGCCACAGGTGGTAATCATTCAACCCTGTGATGGCAAAGGATTTGGGCACAGGGATTATGGTGGCAGTTTTCAGGTAGGTGGGGACTGTGGCTTGCTGCAGTGAACAGTTAAAGATGTTAGTGAATACTGCAGCAAGCTGAAGAGCTCATAATTTCAGCACCCTCCCTGGTTTTGCATCTGCTCCTGGTGCTTTCCTGATGTCTACGCCACGCAGGACTCACAGTACCTGATGTTGTTGAATGGTGGGGGGCTGGTCATGCTCTGATGATGCCAGCTGTGTGTCCTCTGCCTGTCTGTTGTTGTCTTCAAAGCGAGAGAAAAAGGTGTCAAGCTGGTCTGGGAGAGAAGTGTCGGTAGGGGAGGGGGTGTTGTGGCATTGTTTGTAGTCAGTAATATTCTGTATGCCTTTCAAAATGGAGCAGGGGTTGTTGGCCTCTATCTGCTCTCTGTACTTTGTTTTAGCAACCTTGATGCCTCTGTTCAGGTCTGCTCTAGCCTTCCTGTAGGCTTCCCTGTGCCTTGACCTCAGTGCTGAATCCCTGGCCTGGAGTAGTGCTCTGATATTGGTGTTAAAACAGGATTTTTGGTTGGGGAATGTTTTCACCTATTTCCTTGATGTTACATTATCCATGCAGAAACTGATGTATGACAGTACAGAGAAGGTGTGGAGCTCATTGTCTGGGTCTTCAAAAAACTCCCATATTGTGTCCTCAAAGCAGTCATGCAAGGATAGTGTGGCCTCCTCAGTCCAGCATTGCACTGACGTGTACTGTGGTTTGGACCTGCAGATGAGGGGCTTGTGAGCTGGTGTCAGAAACAGAGAAAGATGGTCTGAGTGTCTTAGATGGGGGGAGGGGCGGGCTTTGTAAGCTCCAGAGATGTTGATGTAGACCTGGTCTGGTGTTCTGCCCTTCCTTGTTTGAATGGCAACATTCTTTAAAATCTGGGGAGCACAGTCTTTAAGTTGGTATGATTAAAGTCTCCAGCCACGATGAAGAAGCCCTCTAGGTGTTTGTTCTGTTGCCTGGTGATGCTGTCATACAGCCTGCTCACATTGGCATTAGCTCGCAGGTAGATATACAGGGCAGTTACAAATACTTGGGTTATTTCCCTGGGCAAATAAAAAGGTCTGCACTTCAACATTAGAAACTCCAGGTCTGAACAGCAGTGTTTCTCAATAATGGCAGCGTCCATGCACCAACTGTTGTTAATGTAGATGCACCCCCCCCTCCTCTCCTCTTACCGGAGTCTGATGTGCAGTCCGCCCGAAAGCTTGTACCTCCTGCTAGCTCCACGGCTAGGTCCGGGATGTTTTCATACAGCCAGGTCTCTGTTATCACCATGATACAGCTGTCTATCTGGTTGTTAACGTCCCGTAGTTTAATCTCGTCGATCTTGTTAACCATGGAGCAGACTCTTGGAACCACTGGTTTATGTGGAGTTGCAGTTAGCCTGGCTTTGATGCCAGCTCGTTTGCCTCGTTTCCGGCATCTTTCGCAGCGTATGGCCTCCTTCCTGTCTGTTCTTGCCGGCGTATCATCTCTGGAAATAAGCTGTATGGTGCAAGCCTTGGTTGTGGTGAGTGTTGTAAGATTATCCATGTAGGCTCTGACAGGTGGCACCCTCAGGCCAGGTCTTACTCGTTGTCCACCAACCACCCAACGAGGGGTGTGATATACTCGGCTGATATCCTGAAAATAGTAAAAGCTGCTGGGACCTTGAAGTAGTTGAAGGCTGTCCACAGTAGGTTGTATGGGACTGAACCGAAGGCATTGGCGAGATCCAGGAAAACCACGTGGAGGTCTGTTCCCTCTTTCTTGGCGACCTGGATCTGGTGCCAGATGATGCTGGCATGTTCCACGCAACCTGAGAAGCCTGGGATGCCTGCCTTCTGTATTGACGTGTCAATCAGGTTGTTTCTTTGCAGATATCCTGCCAGCCTGTGAGCGACTATGCTGAAGAAGATTTTCCCCTCCACATTGAGAAGGCTAATTGGGCGGAACTGGCCGAGTTCAGATGAATCCCTCTCCTTGGGGATAAGGATCCCTCCAGCTCTCCGCCAGCAAGTTGGTATCTCCTTCTTTTGCCACACGACTCTCATCAGCTTTTGCCTGTATGGAACTCCATTGGGACCTGGAGCTGATGCAGCCTTTGCTCTACACAGTCTTGACTACTTCACTCCATCTGGGTGGGCTGATGTCTAGTTGGTGTTCTGGTGGATTGAGTGGTGGCATGTCAGGTGGGAGCATAACTTCTTCGTGGCATCGGTTATCAGTGCAGGACTTTTTTAGATGTTCTTCCAGGTCAGCCTTTGACACTGAGAGACTTCTGCTCTTTTGTAAAGAGGCTCTCCACAAATTTGAAGGGATCTTTGTAGAAGCAAGATCTTGTTTGCTCTTTCCTTCTGTGCTTTCTCAGTAGATTTTCCTCCTCTGGGACAGGGTTGTTGATGTCCTGCAGGCTGTGGTTTCTGACCTGCTGCTGGACTTCCGTGGACCAACTTGATCTGCTTCTCAGAAAGTAGCTGTCGATGTGATTTTCCTCTTGACCCTTCTCAAGGCACCCTTTCTTGCCCTGGTGTATCTTCAGGCCTTGGGTGGAAGTAACCTTTGTTCATCCACATACACAGCTCTGGAGCTTGTGTCCTACTGTAGTTGGAGCCTCAGGTATGCTGATCATCAGTCTCGTAGTCTGAAATTAATTAATGTATTAATAAAGGAAGCTCATGTAAAAGAAAAAAAAGGAATGGTGCATTTTAATTTGTGATTAAATATTACAAAAAAAAATTAACTATAATTTAATTTATCACTAAGCACTGTAAAAGTTGATTAAAAGTAGGGATATCATCAGTCAGAATAGCCAGGTATTTATAGGAGCCCCCCCCCCCCAACCAGTGCCATCAGATCCCACCCACCTCTGAGTCTGGATCTGGCCAAAGTTTCTGCCTGTTAAAAGGAGGTTTTTTCTTGCCACTGCCGCCAAGTGCTTGCTCATGTGGGAATTGCTTTCAATTGTTGGGTTCCTATAAATTTAAAATATAAATGTTTTTATAGAGTGTGGTCTTGACATGCTCTATATGTTAAGTGTCTTGAGACAACTTTGTTGTGATTTGACGCTATATAAATAAAATTGAATTGAATTGAATTGAATTGTTCGCATCATGAAAATTTTTCTGTAGGGTAATGAAATCCACTGACAACAATGTATTACTGACATGTGATTTCACTTTTTGCCAAGCATAGAGGTCAAGCAGGAGAAAGAAGAAGAATAGGAGGAAGACACAGCTAATTGCTGCTTTTATTCAGAGGGAATCTTTGTTGATTCACATCATTGTATCTCATTAACAAATTTCAGATTTGTTCAATAATTCCACAACACCTTAAATTTGGCCATTCTAAAGAGACATTAAGTGTAGCAACGTGGTGTAACATGTATCACATGTTTTATACTACAAAATCTGTTGGTTGTAAGAACAACTAAACAGTGATGTTATGGGTGTCTTGTGTGATGGTGATCTGAGGAAATGCCTCTCTGGTGTCTCGTGATAAAATGAGTTTAAACCAATGATTCTGTGAGTGTGAGGTGTCTTTAAAGGTTCCATATTATGCAAAATACACTTTTTTTATGGTTTTCAATGAAAATGTGCCCTCAGCCTGTTTACAGACATCACAAAAATGAGAAAAATGCATCCTCTCCTTGTCTCGCTTGCTTTGGCTTTCGGAAAATGTCAGCCCAAATGCTCTGTTTCATATTTGCTCCCTTCGTGATGTCATGAGGGAAGTTAGCCACACTTCCAGCTAGGTGACACTTCCAGTGCCGGGTGTCTGTGCCACCCCCTGAATCGGACTGTGTCCACCCCACAGTCAACATTGTTTTCCATGCTAAGGGGCTTCAGTAGATCAATAAAGATGTTTATTTGTAGTCAAAGCACACTAATTGCTCTGTTGTTGGCAGCAGGAACAAGCACAAAAGTCTTTATTCAGTCCTAAATTCTGACCTAATGAAAACCCAGTGAATTGTTCGGGCTGCTTTACTGTACATTTAGCCAGTTCAGCCTGGCGTTAGCATTGCCACAGATATGGAGGGAATCTATTTTGGGCTCAGGCACTAGAATGTGTTTGTTGATGGTCACACAGTAGGGCTTGGAGCAGTACTTGGTGCTTTTAAGGGTACCGACCATCTCTGTGTGAGTATACCAGAGTATCTATTCACGCACTAAGGGTTGTGGCCAAAGTTTTATGCACTTTCTGAGAGAGGCTTGGACAGCCTCAGCTTATTTGCATTTAAAGCTATAGGTTAACAGCATGTTTAGAAGAAGGCTGAAACAGAGAGTATATGGGCATGCCTTTCCACATGATCTGAGTGGTGTTTTAAGCAAGAATCTTCAGAAGCATGTTTATATTGACGTCTAAGACCTATTACCTCTGTCCAAAAGGGGCATAATATGGGACCTTTAAAGATATGAACGCAGAATGCAATGTTTTAAACACTGAACAGCACGGTTACAAGTGGTAACTCTTATAAGTTTTATGTTAGTTAAGAGTTAAGAAAAGGACATCAAGGTTATGAAACTAGTACCACAGCGATTGCAAAAAACTGTAGATACCTATAACTTCTTGGGTCTCAAAATGAGATTTAAATGGACTGTACTTATATAGCCCTTTTCTAACCTTTTGATTACTCAAAGGACTTTTACAGCACAAGTCAGCATTCACATATTTACTCACACATTTACAAACTAATGCAAGGCGACTTCTCTACAAAGTGCCGACCTGTTCATTTGGAACTCATACACACACATTCACACACCACTGGCACAGCAAGCAATTTGGGGTTAAGTATGCTGCCTAAGGATACTTTAACATGAAGACTGGAGGAGCTGGGATATCACTGAACTTTGAACTGGTAAGTGACCTGCTTTACCTCCTGAGCTACAGCCCGACCTAAATGAGACAATCTGCAAAGTTTTAAGGACATCTCTTTTATTGGATGGTGGATGGAAGTAATAACTCCTGATAAAGAAATGTCTTAAAATCAAGCGATGTCTAGGAACCCCCCACCCCCCCAGCCTGTATATTTTTTACCTTCATAAATTTGTTTTTTAGGGGTCCAAGCCAGTATCCAAGGTGGCAAGGCAATGTGTGGCTCCCAGTACCAGCAGTGCTGGGAACCTTGTTGTAATTGTTATTTTTCTTTGTATTCTTTTCCACATAAAAGTGGTACTGCAACCTAAACTGTTGACACATGTACACCACAGGGTGACGCTATTATCAATATCAACACCTCTTTGCCTGTAACTCCCAAATGGTCCTTCCCATATTCATAAACCTTATATCCCTACTTTTACTAAAAGGAGTTGAATCATGGGGTGTAGGCCATGCCCCTTTACACCTTATCACCTACCCCTAAAAACAAGAAAATGGTTGTGGATCTTCTTATTTCTTAGGTCCCCCTACAGTTAGTCAATAGCTCTGAGGAGGACATTGACACTGTGCACTTTTACATTATATGTACTTTGATCTACATTTGGTTAGTAAATGAGGCCTATCCCTGATTACAGATGCAATCTAAAGGGCCAGAGTACACTTTTTTCAGCAATTACAACGAGTCACTGAGAAGGACTTGCTCCGGGGGCCTTGACCCATGTTAATAACCGCTTGCAGTTCTAGTTAGGGGTCCAAGCTCAAAGAAGCTGGGGGCCTGCATTGCAAGGCAGCGTGACTCCCAGTACTAATGGTGCTGGGAGTCACGCTGCTGTAATTGCTGTAATTGCTGTTTTTCTACATATCCTCCCCCACATGAAAGTGGTACTGCAGCCTAAACTGTGTAAGATTTTGCGAAGAAATTTACAAGTTTGGAATAGACGCCTGCACGTACATCACACGACAAATTATGTACACATGTTCATGTACACCACAAGGTGGCACTAGGTGGCATGGGATGTAGGCCATGCCCATTCCCACCTTAATGTTTTTTTTGCAAAATTGCAAAATACACAAAACCTGCTTTTTCAAATTCATCCTAGAGTTTTTCACCCAATCTGCTTGAAACTTTGCCGGCAGAATCATAAAATGACTGTGACATAAAGTTATGAAAAGATGGTAAAATGCACAAATTCTAAACTAACAAATCTTTGTGGCTAACGATAAAAACACAAACTTTGTCATTTCTTGGCCAAAGTACAGGCTATCAATAGGCACCTTAAGTTTTCAAAATTATACATGTGCACCACTAGGTGGTGTTATAATGAACACAAATGCATTTTTGTTTCATAACTTCCAAATTCTACATCTGGCTTTGAAGAATCCAATTTGTGTTATATCTTAATTTATATCTATATATGTTCCCTGAATGGAGCTGAATCAGATAACCTCAAATAAGCCTATTTCCATTGGGAATTTTTTTGGCTAAATTGCAACATATGAGAAATCTACTGTTTCAAGGTTCTTCCAGGGTTTTCATCCAATCTATGCAAAGCTTTGCACAGACTATCTTGAGAGGGTTGTGACAAATAGTTATCAAAAGACTTTCCAAAAGTTGTGAAATACAGTTACTAACAATCAAATATTAGTAGTTAGCAATCACAAAACAATCCTCTGTGTTTCTTATCCAAAGTAAATACCAACAACACAAACATTGAGGAACTGTTTGTTCTGCCATTCTGAGGCTCTGGATAAAAGTTAGTTAAAATACGAGGGTCAAATGTGGGCTCTTTAACATCAGATCACTGTCAAACAAGGCTGTATTAGTGGGCGATTTAATTTTGGATCATGACATCGATTTATTCTGTCTTACTGAAACCTGGCTAGGTCCTGAAGAA
>JAPZDZ010000024.1:68017-84611 GCA_029783805.1 Acanthurus tennentii | reverse complement strand
GTTTCAAATAAATTGTTCCTTTTCTATGAACCTAAATGAATCTCAATGAACATTCATTTTGATATCACTGGTGTGAGCAACATTAACACATCTCACCCTGTGTAAACTTTTTATGTTCACAGTTGACATGTCTATCACACTTTTGACCAGGCTTCATGGATCATGCTAGAGAGTCACGCATTACACTTTTTTTTTTAAAAAAAAAGCACTTTTAAAAATGACCTGCAAAGCTATTTTATTCTCAGTTATTTTCTTCAACTTTTCTCCAAACTCAGCTGAGTGAGCTGCAGGGTTGGATCACATCAACACATTTAAAATACAAATCCATAACAGGAACAAATCACATACACCTTTGCAAGGGAATTACAGAAAGGTATCAATGTCAGGAAGGGCAACATGTGACTGAGGGAATGTTACACTCATAGATTAGAAGCTCCTCTGTTTATCACCTTTCAATTCTCAATAAAATCAATGTTTTATGATTTCCTTATGTTCACATCTACTTTCTTTATCCTTGTGAATAATATACTGTGTTAAACAATTAAAATGTATACATATAGCCTTTCATGTAGTTACATAATATTGCGTTACACAGTAATGCACAACTATAGACTTTTCCTTGTCACACTACATAGAAAACACCTTCATTGATAACACTATATGACAGATAACATTTTGTACCTAATGATATCTATTTTATTTTTATTACACTTTTTTCATTTAAATTTAGATGTTTAACTAATTTCATTCATTTTCAATAACACACATCTTCTCAGTAGATTTTAGTTATGAATTCTGTTGTAAATGTGGCCAAAAAAAAAAGGACACTACATACATTTATGTTTATAGACTTTTTTGCTGCTTTTTTGTTACGTTGTCAGTGTCATGGTTACCTTTTGTTTTCGTTTATTTAAGGTTGTTAACACGTCGCTCTCTCTCTCTACCTCAGGGCGGTGCAGGAAGGCGGAGCCGAACTGCTCGAGAGCAGGGCCTAATCAGCCGCACCTGATTGTATTCAGTAATCAGCTGGCTTCTTAAGCCCGTTTCAAACAATTCCCTGTTTTCAGACGATTGTGCTTTGGTGTACGTCTCAGTAGTGTTTTCCCTGCTCTCGAAAAGTTCTCGCCGTCTCTTGTTTCCGTGTGTTAGCGCTCAGCGTAATTCGAGTTATTTGCTCCACCAGCAAGTTTGCTTCTGGACACTTTTTGTTTCGCCCCTCGTGGTAGTTTTGTGTTTTTTTTGTAGTGAATGTTCTTTTTTCCTGTAGTGGTGATTTTGAGTTGTTCTCTTTTTTTCCCCCTAATATATCCCGAAAGGCGCTTTTTTGTTATTTCTTCTCTGTGCAAATAAACTCTGTTAACAATTCTGCACTTGGGTCCTGGCTCTTTGTTCAACCCGCAACAGTCAGTTTGCCAATTTAATATATGAAAATAGCTTTGTTTTAGTATGGGTGGATTTGGAATTACATTTATCCAAATATATCACTTTTTGAAGTGAGATGACATAATACATGTCAGTAGATAACTGTACTAATATGACCAATGTGGGAACACATATCAGCAGATAAAATGCTTTCAATGTATTTATTTGTAAACAGTTTCATAGAAAAGTGTCACTGATTTTATTGTGAATATGCATCCTGCTGGCTGTGTACAGGCACAGTAAGGAGGAATAACAGGCAGCTGTCACAGGTTACAGTGGTGGAGCTGTTGTGCTAGGAAATACATAAGGGAGCATTTTTTTTTCTTTTATATGTTACCGTTTTGTATCAGTGTCAGGTAATGGTTTAAAAGGGTGGACTTTGATATAGCACATGGATTCACTTGATTCACTGCCTGATTTTGACCTTCAAGCTGTGCAAGCATGAGTGCAGTTCTGTTCTGGCCTGCCTGCATGAGACAAAGATGGCACGTATTGCGCTTGGGTGGCAGTTTGGACCGAGCGCAAGCGATCGGCCTTGTCTGAGGTGTGTTGGCGTGGGGTCCGAGGGGGCGGCAGGGTGCAAGGGCCCGTCCAACGCTGCTTGCAGCTTTAATTCTTATTGTTTTTTTTGGAAATATACACTCATTCTATATTTGATGCCTGCAAAATGTTCCAAAAAAGTTGGGGCAGGGGCATGGTAACCACTTTGTTAAATCACCTTTTTTAAACAACACTCAGTAAGTGTTTGGGAACTGAGGACACCCACTTGAAGTTTTGATGATTTTTTTACTATGAAGTCGTGCTGTTGTAACACTCGTAGAATGTGGCTTGGCATAATTGGAATAATTGAACTGAACTGAAATAAGCAGAGGTGCACCTGAAAAAGACATCCATTGATGAACCTCGCCCATCCTTTCAGGATGCTCCTTTTATATCCAATCATGACATTGTCACCTGTTTCCAATTAACCTGTGGAATGTTTCAACTTTCTCTGTCTTTTGTTGCCCCTTTAACATTTTGTCTGGTAGTTCTTCATACTGTGAAAAACTACCAGACAAAATGTTTTGTCTTGTAGTTCTTTAGACTGTGAATCGTAATACTGCAGTGGGATATGATAAATCTCTTTGGTAGTGGGACAGACAATACATGTATTTCTGTTCAATTTCAGACAGTGAAGTTACAGGGGACAAGAGCAGCCATGCATATACATTCCAGGTAAGAAGGTAGTTAAAATGATTCAATAATGAAATCAGAGTCAAGCTTAATTAATGTTTTTTTTTTATGAACAATAATTTATGTCTTGCAAAATGAAAACAATTATTCAGCAATTACTATCTTAAAGATCACGTGTGCATCACTGTACACCATAATTAAAGACACAGGCTTTACAATCATGCTTATTCATAGTTGGTCTTAGTGCTGATACATTACAAAAAAATGTACTATCATGAAAGTAATTTGGTATTACAGAATATATCCAGATTGTGTGTGTAATTCTTAAACTAACAAAATTACAAAGTGGCATCCCACACAAAATCTTTTAAGTGTTAATGCTAAAGGCTTTAAAATGGCTGTTGGAGCATTTTGATACTGACAGAGATGGGTTCATGGCAAATAGAGCAAAGCTTTTCTTAGCATAAGAGCATTAATCAGGAGGACTGTCTGGGACAGTGTGCTCCCCTGCGACACTGAGGGGGTTCCATTGCATAGTACAGTACTTTCAAAACAGAACTGGTCTTTTGTAGGCCACTGCATTAGAAAGGATGTGGCTGAAGCACACGTCACAAAGCTTGTTGTAAGCTAAAGGGATATTTTTAGAGTTTGCACAGCACAAGACATATCCAGTGACATTTAAATAAAATTGAACAAGCTACAGGTGAGTTGGGATATGTTTGTTTTGGTAGAGTTTGTGGTATGTGTAGTACATTGCTTGCCTAAAATAATTGGGTCTCATCATGAAACGTTAGTAAATCTCTGTGTAGATCTGCACACAAATATCCTGGGCACTAAAAACCAACATCGGATTCACAAAGGCAGCAGAAAACTAAGGTTTGATCGTAGGCACATGGTTATGGTCATGGATATCATCAACCATAAACTGTCAGTGGGTTCCCACTATCAGCATACATCCCAGCCCATGAACAGCCAATGACCACCATATAAGGAGGTGTGGATAAGTGCATCCTCTGGACCGGAGTCGTGAGAACGGTGCTCAGGGACTTTTTTCTTCAAATTAGGAAATAGAATATTTGCAGTTTGCATAATCCGGTCGAAATTTATACGGGCTACACTTTTTTGAGCGATTCAATATCCTATCATCACTAAAGTGTATACCATGCAAGAGAGATCATAATGTTTAAATGACCTGTTCCACAGCATCTGCATGTTGTGAACACAACAGAGTACAATATGAATTGAAATTGTAATTTCTAATAATTACAGGCTTAAATGTGTGCATGCTTTATTTACACAAGAACTACGAATAGTCAGAAGCAGGAGTAGATTTTGATAGCAAAGATCCGACCTGCTAAAATATTGATAAATGCCGAAATACGTGCAAATATCCTTTTGCAAACAGTAAATTCGTTCTGCTCACATTTCACGAATGAGACCCATTGTCATTAGCCAAAAGCATGCATATTTTAAAACTTAAAATATTCTTTAGTTCATAGCCATGTAGTAATATAGTAATATGTCAGCTATTTTTGCAGTGTGAATGTGTGTGTATTTGCATGATTGTGTGTGCATACGGGTCCTTACTAGCTTACACCATAGACATTTAGCCTATTAACATCTTAGCACTCTTTGTGGCCACTGTTATAATTCTTGCTGTAACTGCTGTGAAGCCAAGCCAACTACTGCTGTTCTCCATAATTGTGTAAATTTTACAGCCAGCATGAAGCTTGCAATAGTTTCATACTCACGAGATATGTTGTGGGTGGAGTTTCACTTTGTCTTACTCACTTATTTGAAAATGCAGACATTTTTCAATAACCATTGGTGATATTTATACAATACAATTTTAACTATCTATTTTATTAGATACTGACTGTGATTGAAGTGTGTTTTTTAATCCTCCATGAAATGCATTAACAGTGTGCACCTACAAAACACTATCAGCACATTTGGATTATACATGCAGTATATCTTGTAGAAGGTTATTAACTCCATTTAATAATTGGTCCAAGATCACTGAGACCAAAACTGAAACAAATCTGAAAATCAAGGTAAAAGGAAATCATATTATGGTAATTAAGTCTAATGTATTCTAATGATTCATTTTTAAGTGCATATGTCTCTGAACAGTGACACTGATCGCTGTTACTGATTCATTGCTTTATTTCACTGCTCTTCTTCATTTGATCAGTTCAGAAGTTGGAGACCCTGGCGGTGCGTCTTCCAGTCCTTAAACCAGCCCTCGCTCCATTTTGCAAACACCCTCCAGCTTCCTGGGCTAGCTGAATCCTAAAGGCCTCTCTCAAGTTCTGAGCTCGGACTTCCTTGCTCTGGATTTCCTCTACTACTCGACTAGGGAACCAACCTCTTTCGCCATCATGCAGCCTTTCACCCATCATCCAGCCTAGAATACAGAAAGTACAGAAAGACCAGATGTGACATGAAGATGAAATAAAATAAAAATATATATATACAAAAAACTGAACTTTAAAGTTTATATTAAAGCAGATTTATGCCTTGACGCACCATCTTCTGTTTTTTCTAACAGGTTCAAAATGTCAGCCATCTCAATGGCAAGTTCATCTGGCTCCTGAGATGAGTATGATTGAATACACTGCACCTGTGGAGAGTCTGGCATAAATCACAGATGAGTTATCCTCATAGCTCCATGTCTGCATTCTAAGAACTGTACTCAATTAGTTTTATGTTCCATCTCACCTGGTTGGTGAGCACTAGTAGACATAAAGCGTGTGCGCCGGTTAGGAGTGAGAGCACACATCCATCGAAGCTTGTCACTCCTGTCCACAGAAAGTAAATTGACTAGTTCCCAGTTAAATATGAAACTCATTTTTGTATGATATTGTTACAAAACCTAATTCCAAAAAAGTTGGGAGGGTATGTAAAAGGTAAATAAGAAAAGAATGCAATGATTTGTGTTTCCTTTTCAGTCTATATTCAGTTTAATACAGTACAAAGACAAGAAATGTTAAATGATAAAAAATTTTGGGGGAAATATACACTCATTCTGAATTGATGCCTTCAACACATTCCAAAAAAGTTGGGGCAGAGGCATGCTAACCACTTTGTTAAATCACTTTTCTTTAAACAACATTCAGTAAGTGTTTGGGAACTGACACTAACTGTTAAAGTTTTGATTGTGCAATTATTTCCCATTCTTGCTTGATATACAACCTCAGTTGCTCAGTCATTCAGGGCTCCAATGTCATATTTTGTGCCTCATAATGTGCCACACATTTTCAATGAGAGACAGGTCTGGATTGCACCCAGGCCAGTCTAGTACCTGCACTTTTTTACTATGAAATCATGCTGTTGTAACACTTTTAGAATGTGGCTTGGCATAATTGGAATAATTGGACTGAAATGAAATAAGCAGAGGTGCACCTGAAAAAGACATCCATTTGTTTGACAGAGGCTTAACTTGCACTTGTTGATCCAAATCCCAAAATTGTTTGCAACTTTGTGTTGGGAAACATTGTTCTTTGACTACTGGACGTGTGACCGACTGAGCCTTTTTCATAATGCTCCTTTTACACCCATGATATTGTCACCTGTTTCCAATTAACCTGTGAAATATTTCAGGTGTTTTTTTAGCATTACTCAACTTTCCCATTTTTTTGTTGTCTGTCCCAATTTTTTGGAACCTGTGACAGGCATCACATACAGAATGTGTGCATTTTTAAGTTATATAAATACATTTTATTAGTATAAATGTCGAATCTTGTCTTTGTGCTGTATTCAATTGAATATAGACTGAAAAGGAATCGCAATTCATTGTATTCTGTTCTCATTTATATTTTACATAGTGTCCCGACTTTTCTGGAATATTATTATTATTATTATTCCAACAGTTCAAACCATCAGCCTATAAGAAAGCTATAAGATGTATTCCATTTTCCATATTCTCTATTTCCTTTTAATGAACAAACCCTTTGAAAAGACCACCTAACCTTAACCCTACTCTAATCAACAATTCTTCTTTTCTTTTCTTTTCTTCTTTTTTTTTCTGCTGCAAAGAGCTCTGTTGTTGTCCAAAAACTACTAGTCTAAAAGTAAGCCACACTGTTGTCAAGGTGAAGTGTTACTTATCAACATTAACTCTGAGCAGTTTACTACTTTGTTGTGGATTGCATTGTATGTGAAATGCACAGGTGTTCCTGACAAGCAGGTTTACTCTGCATAAATGCTGCTGCCATTAGTGTTTGAATAAATGTTGACTTGTATCGCAAAATGCTTTGAAAGGTATGAAGACTAAAAAAACTTTAGAATTACTCTACATTTACCATGCTCCATGAGGAAATAATGTAATGGGCTTGGTCCTGAGTGCCACATCACAGGAAAGGAGGTCAAAAAGTACTAAAAGACTGACTAAGATTTTGTAAAGCTATATCTATTAATGAGGTTTGCTGACAATAACAAAAATATAGAATAAAATCAGCCTTGCCCTAATATTTTACTAATTTACAAGTGGCAATAAAACTTATGTAGATTCCATTTTTTCTTACTTAGTGGTATCAGTTATAGCAAATGGTGGAGCGTCGAACAGCAGGTGTTTTTATATCTTCAGATCTTGTTTAGATTCTTGGGGTGTTAAGTTGGTTGCAATGCGAAATATATACTTGCTACTAAATTCTACATAATTGGCACTTAAAAATAATCAGAAATTCTAACTTCACATTTGCACAATTTTTACAACTGCTTTTCACACATGAAGTATTTTTAATGCTAAATTCATCAGTGATCCAATAAAATGCTTGACCAAGTCTTCTCTGCCTGTCACAAAAGCCTTGGTGCATGACCCAAAAGAACAAACTCTAGTGTATATACAGTAAAACATGGAAGCCACTATGCATCTTCTGTCTGTGTTCTAGTGTCACAAAAGGTAAATGAAAAAATAAGCGATAAAGTATTGTTTGACTGTAAATCAGCTACATTAGAAATTACAACAGCAGGAGAAAAAACAAAAAATGAAATTAAGTATAGAAATGTATTTAAATGGTTCTATGTCCTATGTTTTTTTAATAGCGTTAATGAACTGCCATTGATCATGGAGTAAAATACTAAGAGCCCAACACAATTTAGTTATATAGGCTTTGGTTGATATAAATAAGGTATCACATGATGATACCTCAGCAACAGACATGTTGCTATGGTTACCAAACAATATGCATATCTATTTAGTTCATCCTCATACAGATTTCTTCCTTGAAAGTTCACAATCAGCAGATGATTTCATTAGTAGTTAAGCTTGTTAGCTAAAATCAGAGATGTACAAAGTAAGAAAATATGTGGTTAGTCAGTTTGCATTCACAAAGAAACCTATTATAGGTTTGCTAGAAAGCAGACCAAGGCCCATCTTTTTATACAGTTTCTACATTTGTCTCTTATTACCCTGACCCACTGAGGCATCTATCACAACAGCCAATGGAACTCTTTGCTAATTCTGCTTCAGATACTCACATACAAGAGGTCTTAAGCATGTAGCTGACTTGACGCTCCTCTTGGTTCTCCAGCAGCTTAAGATTGAAAACATTGGCCAGGAGCTGGCCCTGGTCCTCCAAATCTTCAGTCCTCAACATGGCACGTGTGCATGAGTCGAGAACCTGAAACTTGTCCCCACTGATAAAAAGTTGACTAGATTAATAATTGCTGCATTTTGTGCAAGAAATGAATTATTTGTTTTTTTTAATGTAAATATATCCCTGGTTGCCACCAGTGGTAGGTAATTACATGCTACAAGTAATACAGAAGAGTAAAATAGTAATTACTTTTGGTGATGTAGTTTTTCACGTTTACATTTAAAACTGCACTTGGACTATTTATTTGAGTATTTTTTTGATGAGAAATTTATGTTAACTTTGCTACACCGCCACTAGCTTTGTTACAGCTATGTTATTTAATATGCATTTCGCTACATTAACCAGAATAAGTTTTAAACTGTGTGTGCCCAGTTTGGCTCTATACAGGACAGTTTTAACTAGTCTCTTCGTCATGCAAATTGACATGCATTTTTGATAGATATTAAAAATTGTGCTGGGAAAATGCAAAATTAGAAAAGTTAGACAAATGCCTCCTTAATTTAAAGTTTTGTTGTTCTACTGATTTAACTTGAGACCATTAACTGCACGCTTTGCCACTGGTGAACATGTTGGTAAGCAGCCTGCATTACCTATTCTAAAGCTAGCAGAAGTACTCAAAAGTACTTAAAACAGATGTAGGTTACACACTGTATAAGCATCTAGGTTAGGCAGTCATTATCTGTCTTTCACTTGAGTGTTTTTTTTAAAACAGTAATATATACTTTTATTCAAGAAAAGTACTTTCCAGTACTTTACCGACCACTGGTTGTGACTATTTTTTCTTCAAAACATTTTTCGACAGATAAAAGCAGGCTAATGGTAGGAGCTTCTCTCTGCATAATGCAATACAGTTTTGTAGCACCCCAAACTATATCCACAGACAAAGCTCATACAGTTGAAACTCTCTAAAATAGTTCAAACAAAAATATAATATAACAACTTTCATGAAGTTAGAATTTATGGCAGGACTGGTTTATTAAATAGCAAAACCTTGAACTGTGTGTCTATAAACTGTAAAATTAATATAAAAAGACAGTTGGTATAACACAAGGCTTTTAAAGACACAATACCTTAGCAAATGCCTACCTAGAGCTGGGCTTGGTGACCAGCAGTAGATTATTAAAAAGAAATAAGTAGAGTGGTTGGTAGAGCTTACGACTCCGCATGGTCCTAGTGCTTTTAGGTCCGGCCATTAGCTGCACTTCACCCTTCTTTAGCAACCAGCGTGAGTGAGAAATGATAGGCACAGACTACAAGGGGTACAGAGAAGTTGAAAGAAAGTGTTAAAAAGGTTTTTTCAAATACTTCTAAATTTACAAGGTTGACAACAGTTGACTCCAGGTGAAAACAGCTTTATAGGATACCATCATCTTCAGTCTTCAGGGTCATATTTTCCAAGCACTCTTCATGCTTACACTGTCAGCAACTTAAAGTTAGTTAAGTCACCTTTGAAAATATTTTCAATCACAAAGTATAAATTTTAAAGTAAACAGCATACATATGGAAGTGTGTGTATCACGCATTTGGCTAAGATGCACACACACCTTTTCCCCCCTCACAGTAATTATAAATTGGAATTTATTGTAATCATAGTGCCTAATTAATCTCAATAGAAAGGACAAAATCACAGCTTTCAGATCGTCTTTAACAGATCATTTTCTGACAGCTAGAGCAACTGCAGTGTTTGTGTCAGCGTGTTTATCAGGTCTAGAAAAACAAGGACTAAATTTTGTTTTTGTTTACCTTGTCTTCTGACATCATTTTAACATTTTCTATATAGAACAGCTGTTCTAGTGACACTAGAGCATGAGATAATGATTGCTGCTATCTCAGACCATGGCTTTTATCATCAGCTGGCTTCAGTGGAACCCTCTCTCCATCAATTGAGGACTGTAAAAGAGATCTGTTCGCTGACATCAGAATCAGAATTAGAATCAGAATCTTTTTATTGTCATTGTACCAAAAGGCGCAACGAAATTAAAAATAGCAGCTCTCGCAGACAGTGCAAAAAAAAACAGAAGGTGCAAAACAACAAAATATACAATAATAACACAAATAACAAGATAGCACAAAATAACACAATACAAAAATATAATTTAAGTTAGAATAGAAAAATAGAATAGAAAAATTGTGAATATAAATAAAAAAAACAACTGGGACATTGCGTTCAAGACACACAGGAGTTCAGCTCAGCTGATTAAAGGACTTTTGTTAGTTATATCTGCCTGCCCAGCTCTGAGTCCTTAAGTTGTGAATTACCAGAAAATTAAGTGCATTTAACTTCTTTTCTAACCACTTGCCACCTCACCTCTGTCTTAGTTTCAGAGGGACAGGGACCCACTGGCTGTAAAACTGGCATTGGAGGTGTGGAAGCACTGGCTAGAAGGTGCAGAACAACCATTTGTGGTCTGGACCAACCACAACAACCTGGCTTACATCAGACAGCAAAGAGGCTGAATTCCTGACGAGCCAGGTGGTCACTGTTCATCAGCAGATTCCAGTTCACCCTCATGAATCATCCTTGTTCCCAGAACATCAAGCTGGATACATTATCTCACCTGAATTGCCTAGAAGAGGCTCCTTGTTTCCCCACCACCATCCTGCTTATGTTGTGGCCACTCTTACTCTTTTGCTTGCCATCATGGAGCATTCAGAACCATGAACCTC
Source organism: Acanthurus tennentii (assembly GCA_029783805.1). Classification (NCBI taxonomy): domain Eukaryota; kingdom Metazoa; phylum Chordata; class Actinopteri; order Acanthuriformes; family Acanthuridae; genus Acanthurus; species Acanthurus tennentii. Next base: position 73,749 of record JAPZDZ010000024.1, on the reverse strand, counting down.
ATCAAGAGGCATTTTGTATGGCCTAACATGGACCATATGACACTTGAGAATGTGTCGCCTGGCCTGCTGCACCCTCTACCAGTTCCTGAGCACCCCTGGTACCATATCGCTTTGGACATCATCATAGGTTTGCCTCCATCACAAGGTAACACAGTCATATTTACCATTGTTGATAGGTTTTCTAAAGCAGTTCGTTTTGTGGCTCTGCTTAAGGTGGACAGTATTGTCAACCCGTTTGCAGTGAGTATAAGCCTCTCAGCCTCCATTAGGATTTACCCCATACCTCTGTGAGAATGTTTTGAATAGTTCTGTGCTTAGCTGTTCTATCTAATGCTAAATTATGCACAGCAACAAGTCTTTGGAGGGAAAAGATGTATTTTTGGGTATGTTGCTTTGCCAAGTCCATTAAGCTGGAAGCTTGTGGCGACATTGAGCCTAGTAAGCTGCAAGTTTGTGAGGCTTTCAGATGAGTTACAGGCTGGTTTGGCCCTCTAAACCCTGGGTCTCTGAAGACCACTGGGTGCTCCTTTATTCCTTAAATTAGCAGCTTGTGGCTAATCCTGGTTTGTGACTCCTGTTGCTTGTAAGTCTCAGCTGGCAGACCTCATGTCCTGGCTGCTGGTGCTGACTTAAAGTCCCATATTATGTAAAATACACTTTTTCATGGTTTTCCAATGAAAATATGTGTCTCTTGTCTGTTTACAGACTGTACAGAATGTGTCTGTTTTTCTCACTAAGAATGAGAAAAATGCATCCTCTGGCTTTCTTGTTTGCTCCAACTTTCAGAAAATGTGAGCCCACATGCTCTGTTTCATATTTGCTCCCTTTGTGGTGTCATTAGGGGAGTTAGCCACACTTCCGGCTCGGTGACACTTCTGACACTTCCAAAGATGTGCAATGTGCTGGTAAAGCAAGCTAATTGCTCTGCAAGAGCAAGCACAAAAGTCTTCATCCACTCCTAAATTCTGACCTAATAAAAACCTAGTAAATTGTTCAGGCTGCTTTATTCTACATTTAGCTAGATCAGCCTGGAATTAGCACTGCCGCTAATATGGATAGCTTCTATTGTAGGCTCAGGTGCTGGAGTGTGTTTACTGATGGCCATTCACTAAGGTTGGAAACTGAACTTGATGCTTTTAAGGGAACCAACCATGTCTACTTGAACATGCTGGAGCACCTATTCACACATTAAGCGCTCAGGGGCTGTGGCCAAAGTCATATGCACTTCCTTAGAGGGATGTTACCAGGCACAGCTCATTTGCAGTTAAAGCTACAGGTACAGAAACAGCACGTTCAGAAGAAGGCTGAAACAGAGAGTATATGGGCATACCTTTCCACATGATCCAAGTGGTGTTTTAAGCGAGAATCTTTAGAGGCATGTTTATAATAACCTCTAAGATCTATTATTACTGTCTAAAAGGGGTGTTGGGCCTCGCCCATATCCCAAACAAAGACAGACCCGCATGGACCAGAAAAACCTGAAGAACTATAGCGGCGGTCTTTCGGTGGTCCGGTAAATTGCCCCTGGGTTGAGTTTAATTTTAAATTCAAACTCGTACCTCTCATTGGTCGAGACACAGCCTTGTCCAGGTGAAATCCGCCGGAAAGCCCCTGATGTAATCAAAGGCTAAATTGTCATCGAGTTGCGCTACCTCCCCCAAACCCCGTGTGACTAAGGGCTCTAAGTTCATGGAGCAGCCCAGAGTGGCGGAGCGTGGCGCACCCCGCGCAGTGGTAATTTCATCCGACGCACCACCATGCGCAGCCAATTTGGCACTTTGGTAGACAGGGCTGTGCCGAGATGGGTGTGGCGGCGCACCAGGGGGAGGTGTCCACAGATTCAGCTTGGCGCAGTGACAATTTTGTGCCAAAATACTGCATGGAAGGTGCGCTGAAAGCTCGCCAGCTCCAACCTGGTCTATTCTCAGCATAGGCAAAGCGCGCCTGGTGTAGTGGTAATTTGGCTGACAGGCGCACATTGGCACACGTCACCAAAACCTCACAGGCAGGTTTCCAGAGTGTCAGGGACATTTCAATGCAATAAACAATCACAGCAACCATTATTTAATGTAACCGTCTGAACCAGCATATACATTTGTATCTATAATAATTGTCCGTCACATCTGATGTCAGATTAAAGACGTTTGTCACGCGTAATGGAAAATCAACCTGACGGCAGCTGGAAGTGTGATGCAAACTAACAAGTTCACATCTCTCAGCCAACCACAAACAGCCACAGCATACGATACGGAGTATATATTCGGCTTCTCTCATCTCATGAAATTCAAAAGAAAAGAAAAAAGAGAGAGACGCTCGCTGAATAAATGTAAGTCAGTCGGTGTCTTAAGGATTTACCTGTGATTGCCCATATTTCTCTGTTTTAATCTTTATTCTTAACGTGATCTAAAAAGATGGAGTACATTATTGCAAGGAGGATGAGGAGGAGATACCGGGGGAGAATATATCACCAAATGTTCTCCTATTTGGTGATGACAGAGCAGGAACGCAAGTGATCACAAGCGTGATGCCTGGATTAGCCTGCTGCTGTCTTCCTCCGTGGTGGTGGCGAGGTTGGCCCTGCTTCTTGCCCGCAGCGCATTTAAAGGCAAAGAGAGGCGTTCATTTGATTGGTGAAGATTACACTCGGCTGTGTTGAACCCACTCATGCCTTCTCTCCTCCCCCTTTGCCACTTGCGCCGGTGGGAGGGACAGAGGTGTGGGTGTGCCGTGCTGCACCGGACTGCCCCATGTACGAAAATTGCAAAATGCGCTGGCCACACCCCTTTGGCGCAGTGCAAGGGAGGCGCAGGGCAGGTGCGCCGCGCCTGCGCTTGGTCTACGAAAACAGAGCCCTAAATGTGAGAAATGAGCCCTGGCTTCACACAGCTGTTACGGTAAGAGAGCACTTTCAATTCAACGTTGAATTACTACGACCGAGTAAGGAATTGTTGAAAGTGTGCCTGTTAGACACTTTTTGGATTCTTGGAGGACGCTGCAAACCAGCTAATCCTCCTCACCTGCAGACTCTGAGAAAGATCTTTATTCTCCAGAAGACGGGCCCGCTGCGACTCCGCTTATTCATCAGAGTTGACTCTGCTGATCCTCCTCTGCCACGCCAAGGACAGCAAAATTCATCTTGCTGTAGGACGCTACAGCCGCCCTTTTTTTTCTGTGAACATTGTGCTGCTAGTTGTGTGTCGTCCGTATGCATGATTATTTTGCCTTACTAACTTGCACAGTGATCAGTGGATTGTAGATGAGCGCCAGCTAGTTACTGACCCCTAAGGGATAGGAAAGCGAATATTGCGCCATCCACGATTTTCATCAAGCCACTCATAAACGTTCGTGCTTCTCTCTCTCTTTCTCTCTTTTCACTAACCCACTCACACACATAGACACACACCCATGCTGATTTGCGTAGTACACACATCACCCTGTGAGTAACCTTTAGGAGAGCTCACAATCACCAGTACACACAACCCGTGCAGCATAGTCACCCCTTTTGTGAGCATTTAGTGTATTCAGTTTCGCTCTGTGCTATCTTGTGTATGGAGCAAGCGGAGCTGTGACCATTGTCTCACTCAAACTAAACGCATCACTTCCAGTGACTGACACGTGACGTGACATAGTCACATCCGCCATTTGCCCACTTCCTTCCCCCTCCACTCTCTCTCAAATACACACACACACACTTACCTAGGTACACACACAAACATGCTTGCCTTGGTGTTGCTGTGATCTAACTGTTTTATAGTATGTGTTATTTTTATGGATAGCTATAGATTGATGTTTATTAACATTAATGTATGGATTTTCTAATAAAATACATTTTGTAATAAACAGTTGTGTGTGTTGAATGAGCCCTCTGTGTGATTACTGTTGCTCGTATCGTTGTAATAACAGCTGGTTGTAGGGTCAGTGCTCGATTTCACCCCTTCAACCTAAGTAATTGCTGAATAACTTCTTCCCTTTTTTAGTATTGAACTTTATTTAATACTTACAACTTAGGCTTTCCTTTAATCTTAGAGACTGATAGCTGTTTGGTCATTGATCCCTGATTGCAGGGTGGTGTCCCGAAAATATTAAGTAATATTAATAATTAATAATCAATACTTAATACTGTTAGTAATAAAGTAATTATCAATAACCAAACTTTTATCTGTAGTAAATCCCAACAGGGCATAATATGGGACCTTTAACTTGTTCACTCCTGGTTAATCCTTTGGCAGGCTCTTGCGTTCCCCTCTTGGAAAGAAAGATTGCAGGGTAGCAATCTCCATGGGGGAGGACTGCTGGAGAAGTCTGAAGAGGATTCCTCTGCTCTGGGTGCTCAAGGAAGAGAAAAAGAGAGACTCTGTCCCCTGTTCTGGGGGAACGAGAGAGAGAGAGAGCAAAGACAGAAAGAGGACTGTGTCCTCCGCCTGGACTGCTGTTCTTTATCTGAGTTCCTGAGGGTCTCATCGAGGACTCAGATTCAGGCCAGATTTCACAAGCTGTGATCTGCAAGGTCTTTCTTTGTTCTACTGACATGGTGAGGTCCTAACAGACACAAGTAGAATGGTATGGCTCAGCAGCCATTCAAAATGCATGTTGCTCAATAATAAACTTATTTTAACACAAGGTTAAAAAGTATTACCTTAAAATACTCCAAATGTACTCCTGTGCTCTGGGGTGATGCTAATGAATTCCCTGCAAGGTTAGTTCAAGCAATCAACATGTCAACCTGACAATGATGGATAAGGGAGGCTAGCCCACAAGGGCAATACAGAGAAACAGTCACAGATAGTGCTCATGATAATAACAAAAAAGTTGTGGCTGAAGAATACTTATTTTATAAAATAACCTCATGCTCTTTTATTCCCTTATTGTGCATCAAATCCATTTGTTCCTTATCCCCCTCAAGGGAAGGTGGGGGTACTACCATACCACATATTAACCGTGTACATGCACAAATGCATGTGCGTCACAAAAGGTAAACTTCAGCACATGCTCTGCTGTCATTTTAGTTGTGGCATAAAGGGCCCTATCGTACACCTGGCGCAAACGCGGTGCGCCAGTGGCGCAGGTGTCATTGCTATCTTACACCTGGCACAAATGGCATTTTTGTCACAAGTGTAAGATAGGAAATCCACTTGCGCCGGGTCTATGTACCAAGGGGCGGAGGTCTGAGAATGAAGGCAGAATGGAGGCGTGTCCTGGCGCGTTTGATATCTTACACCCGGCGCAAAGAGGTCAAATGCGTCAGGAGTTTAGACCAGCCAAAATCTGGTCTAAACGGAGGCGCAAACGTAAAACAGCCTGGACCGCAACGTGCTCACACTCTTTTCCACAAACACAAGCACCTTTATTTTCTGTTTTTACCTCTCAGCAGTGTAAAATGTTAAAGTGTGCTTTTGACACATTTAGTGAAGTTAGCAAAGTGTCCTTTGAAATTTTTTTTTTTATCACAAAATACAAATTTTGAAGGAAACAGCGAATGTATGTAGGTGTGTGTATCTCACGTTTGGCTAAGACGCACATACCCCTTTCATTTATGTGAGCCCCCTATACACACCATAAATTTCAAATTTGGAATGACTTAATTCATCATGCCAAATTAATCTCAATGGACGGGACAGGATCCTAACTGTTGGATCGTCTTTAACAGATCAGTCTCTGACAGCGGGAGCAAACTTCCTTGTTCTTGTCAGCGTATTTATTTGATCAGAAAAACAAAGATTAAATAATAATTA
>JAPZDZ010000024.1:27905-38264 GCA_029783805.1 Acanthurus tennentii | reverse complement strand
GAGAAATTATATCAGTCTGTGGTTTTTACAGTTTGCCTGTGCTATGAAGTGGCAGAAAATGTGTTGTGTTTTGTGTTCGTTGCTGTATTTGCCTGCAGACTTAGTGGAAACAAAAGCAGCTAAATGAGTGAATGTCAGACTCACAATTATCAGCTAGACACAAACAACTTCAAATGATCGTTAGTGTGACTTTGTGATTTCTTGATGTAGACGAAGGAAACAACGTGCCAGCACGTTTACCAGATTAACTTTTAAAGTGATCGTATCAGTCTGTCGTTTACAGCTTGTTGCTGCCTCAACTATCAACAAATGAATTCAAATCAGTTACTGTTGGTTCTTATTTTAATTTTTTATCCAACAGGATCATCCATAATAATCCTAATATCAAAAGAGACTTGGTTGATGTCAGCAGTTTCCAAATCATGTCCTCACACATGAGCTGTTGAGTCATTTGTAATTTGTATTTGTTAAAAGTACAAAATTGTACACTAAAAGTCAAACTAAAAGTAACCTTCTTAGAGTGTTTGGCTAGTACCGCTGTGAAGCAATGTTTTAATGAGTAATGGTTTGTTTGTATGTACACAATGATATTTATATTGATCAACTCTTGCAGGCAGTAAAGTTCAGAGAAGGTTAAAAATGTACCAGCAAAGATGAAGTGAGCTAAAGAGGATCACTGCAACACAACAAACACAGACGTAAAGAAATGATTTCATCACAATACTCATATTAATTCATCTTGATATTTTGTCCCTCAGATGCTCCAAAGCTTCCCTCAGTGTCAGTGAGTCCCTCTGGTGACATTATGAAGAACAGTTCTGTGACTCTGACCTGCAGCAGTGATGCTAACCCGACAGCTAAATATACCTGGTACAAGAGGAACCAAAGAGTGCTCAATAAAGAACAACAGCTCGTCTTCAAGTCTGTCCAGCCGTCTGACTCTGGAGGTTATTACTGTACAGCTGAGAACGACTTGGGGAAGAATACATCTAAATCTGTCCATGTTAATGTGAAATGTGGGTATAAACAGCTTATTTAAAGCTAAAATGGCTTGATTCATCTAGATTTATTTCATCTGACGATCATACAGGATATTTCAGATTATGCCACTTCACATTCACAATCAGTGCCTTCAGCTGATGTTCAAGAGGCAGATTAATCCTCAATTAAAAAATGAAAAATGAAAAATATTCAATGTTAACACATCTTTTCCAGATGCTCCGACGACCTCCTTCCTGTCAGTGAGTCCCTCTGGTGAGATAGTGGAGGGCAGTTCAGTGAATCTGACCTGCAGCAGTGATGCTAACCCAGCAGCTAATTACACCTGGTACAAGAGGGATGCAAACTTTAAACCTCTCAGTGAAGATCAACAGTTTGTCTTCAGCTCCATCCAGTCCTCTGACACTGGAGAGTATTACTGTACAGCTGAGAACAAGCTGGGAAAGAGGACATCTACATACGTTCGTATTGATGTGAAATGTGAGTAAAATGGTTTATTCAAACAACAAACAGCTTCAGTTTGTTCAGTCTTTGCAGGAGAAGATTTTTCTGATGATGCCCTTGGCTCAACTTGTTTCACATTAACAGTCTGCTGCAGTGACTCACATTTAACCTCAAATAACCTCTGTCATCTCCTCTCCTCCAGATCCTCCAAGGCTGTCCTCTGTTTCAGTGAGACCTTCTGGTGAGATAGTGGAGGGCAGTTCAGTGAATCTGACCTGCAGCAGTGATGCCAACCCAGTAGCTAATTATACCTGGTACAAGGAGAACCAAACACTGATCCAAGGACCAGAAGATGTTTATCATTTCACCTCCATCAGATTAGAAGACAGCGGGAACTACAGCTGCAAGTCTGAGAATGAGTATGGCAGCATCAACTCCACATCTGTGCACATAGATGTCCTGTGTGAGTGCAAAACATCAGAAAATAATTGCCTCCTACTTATAATTTTTACCTTCTAGTCAGACTGATGATCTTTAGGTTTAATGGGCAAAAGCTTAAACAAAAGCACAAGTTCCTGTACTAAATTTTGCTTGTGAGAGCCCTAAGTTAGCAAGCTATATTTTGCTATGTTGGCAAAGATGAATTTTGACTAATCCCTTAAGATATCAGTTAAACAAAGAAAAACACAAAAAGATTTCCAGAGGATGTGTATGTGACGGTGTGTGCTGTGAGCTTCTTAACATGTGCAGTAAGACCTCATGTTAGCTTGGGCTAAACATTAAATAGCATTTTTATACAGAATGAGGGCAATGGATTCCCCCTGATGTCTTATGCAGTGCATGACCAGTGTGAGAGGAAAAGTAACTGCAGTCACCAGTAACTATTTTAATGTGCTTACAATAATAATGATATTTTAACCATTAAAGCAAAAAAAAATCTCTCTTAGCGACCTTGTAGATAATAAATGTAATTCATACACAGAGAAAAAAAGGGAGAGAAAAGACTGGAGGGATAAAACTGAAAGAGCAGGAGTCTAATGAGTCCTTTGGCAGTGTGATGATGTCATAAAACGTGATGACAGACAATTACATTATTTTTTAATATGTCTTTAATATATCTTAACAGTATCTTCACATGGTAACACAACAAAGATGATAAATGTCATCAGCTTGACTCTGGTGGTGTTGTTGCTGATTCCTCTGCTTCTGCTCTGTCTGTGGATGAGGTAAAGTTACAACCACCAATAATTTCCATCTCTGATTTTTTAATCTGAATATGCACTTTTTAAATTATTTTTTTTAGAATTTTGTCAGATTTTATTTTTGATTTCTTTTCAGGAAGAAAAAGACTTTGAGCTCCACCACTGGACCAAATGAACTCATGGAGAAGACGGAGATGAAAGATCTTTGATCACGGTGAAGGAACTTCATCTATCCAAGAGATATAATTTGTTTTCTGATAAATCCAAAGACTAATAATTGTTTTTTAATATATATGATCATAAAGACAGTTGACATATAGCTTGATTAGTAACATCTTTCTTAGCGGGATCCACCAGTGTGTATTTACTCTTAAACATTTTCCAGACACATTTAATGCAGATGTTGTTTTTGATAAAATGAAATTCAAGCCAACAATTTTCCTTTCAACATGTCTGACTACATTTTATTAACATGTTTAATTGTATAAAAAATCCATGTATGAGGCTTTTGACCATCACTTTGGTCTCTCTTTCTCTCACAGTACATTTTATCATGATTTTTCAAACGTTTCAGCAGAAGACTTGAGTAAAATACAAACATTTTTATATGACAAAAAAATTTGGTATCATCTATAAACAGAAAATCAAAGTGGTGTTTGGAGCTTCTAAATCACTCAAAAATGTTTAAAAGACATTGTAATACTAATTCTGACATTTAATTTTAAAAATATAATTCTAGTGGTTTATAGCCTCTTGTTTCTTTTAACATTTTATTTTTTGTGATTTTGCATTTGTAATTACAAAAGTGAACAACACAAGGTGCATGGGTCCCACACACAAATTAGACAGTTGTATTTATAGGCAGATTCTGAAGGAATGTGTCACAACTGAACTTCAACGTGAATCCAAATGCACAACTGAGGAGATAGTATAAATAATCTTTAATGACAAAGTATCAACGAAAAATCCCTCTTACAGAGGAAAACTACTATGTGACAAAAGTCCATCCATCCATTTTCTATACCACTTAATCTTCTGCAGGGTCGCGGGGGTTGCTGGAGCCTATCCCAGCCGACTTAGGGCGAAGGCAGGGGACAGTCTATCGCAAGGCTACACACATATAGTCAGACAACCAAGCACGCTCTCATTCACACCTACAGACAATTTTAGAGTTATCAATTAACCTCAGCATGTTTTTGGACTGTGGGAGGAAGCCGGAGTACCCGGTGAGAACCCACGCTGCACAGGGAGAACATGCAAACTCCACACAGAAAGATCCCAGGTGCCCTCACAGGGACGCGAACCAGGGACCTTCTAGCTGTGAGGCGCCGCTGCTAACCACCGAGCCACCGTGCAGCCCTGTGATAAAAGTATAACAGGAAAATCACTCTTTTAGAGGAAAGCAACGATGTCACAAAGTATCAAAATAACATAAAGCAAGACTATGACAAAACTAAGCAAAGTAACAAAGAATACAAAACCTGACTTAAACATGAAATGCGGCATGGACTGGCATAGGTTCTCTGGTTTCACAAAAGAAGACAAACTAGCAAAGGACAAAGGGAAGCACAGACTATACATACACACAAGGTAAAGGGAAACAGGTGGAAACAATCAGGGCAGGGCAGACAATCAGACTGGTGGGAAACACACAAGGAAGGAAGTAGCAAGTTACCTGAAACAAGAGGAGAGTTAGATTTCAAAATAAAACAGGAAGCCAAGAGACAACATAGACATGAGACAAAACTAAAAATAGTTTAACACAACTTCTTGGATATGACAGAATGCTGAAATAGGTGACTGAGTCTGGAATGAGATTGGCCTATCCCACCAAATCCCACTACAAAAAAACACAAACACAAAAAAACACTGGTTTTTGATGTGCTATGACACAGGGTTCAATATACTGAAACATTTCTGAAGGTTTCCAGACAGTACATATCTCAGTCTATCAACACTCAAAATGTCCATAATTTCTCTCAACCATGTCTTAAACCTAGGGGTTGATTCAGATTTCCACATTTCAAAACAGATCTTTTTGCAACTAAGTGCTCTTTGGCAGTTGTTATTGATTGTGTTTTGTTTTTTGCTGTTGTTTTACAGATGTCATATGAGTAGTAATCTCCATCGTGCTTACTCTAATTATCATACTTGTTGTCCTTTACAAGTGGAAATGTTCTGACAAAAACAAGACGACAACCATACACCAATAAGGCAGATATTTTTTTTTCTTGTTTTTTACTTGATTATAGATTATGATCCCAATTTAATATCAGCATTTTTCTTGAGATGTGATTTTGTGATATTTCTCTCAAAATATTTCAAGGAGTAATCCATCATTTAAACTAGAAATCATATGAGATTGGTCTTGGTATTAGTCTTTTTTAATTTATCTCAGTTTGGTTCTTGTTCATGAAATCCAGTTTGAAGGGCAAATATGTGGTAATCTCAATGATTTCAGATGACCTGCAAAGCCTTTAATAATTTTTAATCAGTGGTCTTTTATAAGTTTTCTAGGGAACGTGAAACTGAAATGACTCTGACCTCTTTCATACCTGTTGACATGTGGTGTCACTTTGTTTGTGTAATGCAAAGTTCTGTATTCAGTCGCATGGAGCAGCTGGTGAACAGATGGTTCTTTCCACATTTGAAGATGATAGATATATTTGATCCGCGAATGATTGTTTACTTGCCAGGAGAACTTCCCTTTGTTTGGTTCTCTTATGTTCTTTCCATGTACAAAAGTTTACGACAGCAAACCTGACTCATCAGACTTACCATGTCAGACTTTCAACTTAATTATTCTTCTTTTCCTTTTGATTCACTTCTTTCTTTCTTTCTTTCTTTCTTTCTTTCTTTCTTTCTTTCTTTCTTTCTTTCTTTCTTTCTTTTCTTCACTCTGGATGTCTTTTATCTATTTGAGCAAAAGAGATAAATGGCATTTATTGCTGGTTTAAGAGCCTGCTCTTTAACTTTAAGGAATAACATTCAAGAAAGCATTTAAGAGACAGCTCAGGAGTTAATGTAGTGTAAATACATCTAAGGTGATCTTGTTTAATAAACAGAAACCCTGATCATAATCTACTGACACATGTTAAGGCAGGATTGGAAAAAGGATGCAAACGGCAGTCAACCTCATCATAGTCTGACATTTGCATTTGTTGTAATATAATGTTCCATGACAGTTGCTTTTTTCCCAACCCACAAGAAGCATATTTAAACAAAGCAGGTAGCTGCAGAAGTTTCCTGCCTTCCCAGACTAACACTGGAAGTCATAGAGTGAGTGTGAGATGAAATACATCTTTTGGTACTACTTGGACACCTCATCAGGGAAGTACCAGGGGTGTTTCAGGTCTTTAATCTTCAGGCATCCTTGCCTGGGCGACCCAGCTGGGGATGATCAGTCCCTGTCTCATGTCCAAGTGGCGTTATGTTCCACGGATTCCCCCCTATGGATCCACACCCCCCATGAGACCCTCTCTGCAGCCTCTAGGATGTTTCTGATGGCTCTCTCTGATTGCAGTCCTTTCAATCCAAGGAGTTTGAGGGTCTGAAGAAGTGAATGGCAAGGGGAGCCTCAGCACCCGACCTCAACTGGCTCACAGCGGGTTTTCCAGCCGTTGTTCTGGCACTCTGTGCTGAGCTCTGTGTACTTGGCCTTCTTGCAAACTCTTGATGTGCTCTTGATGTGCTCAAAGGTGCCCCTCTTCTGGCACAGCTTGCACTCAGGAGTGTCTAGCAGTCCCCAGGGATGTAGGTTGGCTAGACTTGGGAGGACATCATAAACCAATTTGACGAGAAACTTAATGTAAGATGGTTCTGCTCCAGAGCTCTGCCCAGGTGACTCTGTGGGAATCTACCTGCTCACACCTTGTCCAGGCTACTTGTTTGGACATGCCGGTGATCTTCCTGCAGTGTTCTTCCTCTACCTCTGCACACGGCTTTGGAAAGGAACCGAGACCTGCTTGTCCCGTTGCCACGGAGCCCACCAGCATATTATGCCTTAGTCGCGCCTCAGCTTTAGAGACGGCTTCTTGCACCCTCCACTTCCTCCCACTCTTTGCAAGGATTCCTACTGCTGTGGCTTTGGTGTCTGCAGAGTCCCTGTACATCATCACCTCTCTGGAATGGGTGACTTTAAACTCCTCCGTTAGTCCACTGAAAGGAAGGTGCAGCGTGTTGGATTGGCCGTACAGGGCGATGCTGCTCAAGGACTGGGGGAGCCCCGACCATCTCATGAGAAACTGGCTGATAGACTTCTCTAGAACCTCTGCCGTTGTTATTAGTACTTTGTAGATTAATAGGGGCCAGAGTATTCTTGGAAGGACTCCATGTCGGTAGATCCAGGCTTTGAATTTTCCAGTGAGGCCAGATTTGTCAATCGCTGTGAGCCAGGTGGACAGTTCGCTTTTGGTTTGAGCTGTATGGCAGCTGAGTCCTTCAGGGAGCTATCAAAGATCTTGCCCAGGCTCTTGACTGGTTTCTTGGTCACTGATGGAATCGTGGTCTCTCCCAGGGTGAAGCAGAACTGGTCGGACCTTTCTCCTTTTTCAGGACCGGAGACCTGGACTTAGCGGGCTTGAAGCTCATCCTTGCCCAGGAGATGAGCCGTTCAAGTCCCTGAAGGAGCCACCTGCACCCTGGAACAGATGTTGTTGTCACTGTTTAGTCATCCATAAAGGCTCTTATGGGGGGCTGCCGAGTCCATACAAAAATTTATCACAAAAGACCAACCATACTGAGGACTGAGTGAAAAAGAATCTAGTAATGTTTTGTTTTAATCCCGAAACTATTATGTTGTAACTAATAACTGTTACTATACTAATTTTCTGTGTTGTCTTTTAGACTTTTAAAATACCAAACATTTTGTGTAGTCATTTATTCTTTAAGTTTTATTGTTTATTATTTTATTTTTTCACAAAATAATTTTCTTGTTTAAATAATTATATGCATTCACACAAGATTAAGTATATGTGAGACACCTTAGTGAAGACTTAACATCCTGCTGCTCCACAGCAAAAGTCTGCTGTTCTTCTGTCTCACAGTGTCAGTTCAAACATGGCTTATTAGTGAGAGCGAAGATCTGGTTCTGTTTTTTTTAAGGATGAAGGATATGAATGCAACCTGTGATGAGGCTTATTGAAACAAAAGGCAACAGGAAACACAGAGCTTCCTGCCTTAACAATGGTTGAAGGTCATTTATCAAAGCGGTATTTCCAAAATCCCACTCTTATTCCTTTCTCATTGTGAGAGTTTAGGGAGTTTTCACTTTGTCCTGAAGCTTTGGGTTCAACTTCTGTGTTTACCCTGAAAGCGTGTCACATAGACACTTAAGACTTCAGCTGAATTTAGCAAGTAAACACACACACACACACACACTTGTAAGAAGTCACATTAGTTCATATCAGGTTTGTTCATTTTTGCTTCACCGTATGTTATATCTAAATTGTATATATGACACTAGCTTTAACACTTCTTGCTTGTCTATTAATAAATTACTTTTTTAGAAGTTTGTATCATCATCTTTTTTAACTTTGAGGCACCCTTGTTCTGAAATGAGGTGTACGATTATAGTTTTACTTACTGAATCATTTACATGTTAAGACTTAGCATTTCTGTTTCTTTTCAGTGAGCTCAGAAGCAGATGTACAGTATTCTGAAGTACTTGTATCTGCAGTCAGAAGCCAAAAGGTTGGCACACCAATACAGTCTAATGATGATATTTTCATGGTAATCATGATCCTGTTCCTAAGCAGCGTCATTAGCAATGCTTGCATAGTTATCCTCACATAAAGTATTTATATTTCACCATGATAAACTTGTTTCAGCTGAAGGGTACAGTACAAATCACAATTTATCACTTTAAAAAGTAAATTAAGAAATGAGCACAAGGTGTTTCTTGCTTGTAGCAAGTAGATGTAATGCATGAAAACATCTCACTAAAATGTTAGGTGATTGTGTACTTATATTGAGTAGAATGAAATATTTTGACAAGAAATTTGGCAAACATACTCAGTAAAAATTTGTGTTTTTGTCTTTTCTTCTTTCCTCAATTCTGGGGTCCTAAAATAAGAAAAAAGGCAGCATGTTTGGAGCATTATGCATTTTAATGCTGAAGAAGTTAAGGAATGCAAGAAAAAAGTAACTGAACTGTAAAAACAACTCCAACTCCTTAAAATTGAAAATGACGAATTAAAAGAGAGAATTACAGAACAGTAAAGATACAAGATGTGGTGGTGCCTGAAGCTGAAAGGTTTGGAGGAAAAATGTGACGAGAACATCCGAGCTGGCACCATACAGCTCTTCAGGAAAATTGCTCAGAACTTAGAAATGCGCCAGCTAGAAGAAGCCGTCGACGTCGTACACAGGGTCGGAAAGAAGGAGAACAACCGCAGCAGACCACTGATTGTGCTGTTCGTACGGCGGCTGGTCAAAGAAGAGATCTGGAGCAGAAGCAAGGAATCCCCAGTGTGCAAAGAGAGAGGCGTCCGCTTGGCAGAGATGATGCCACTGGAAGACAGAGAGGCGAGGAAAAAGTTGTGGCCGCAGATTGAACAGGCTCGTCAGGAAGGGAAACGAGCCTACTACCGTGGGCCACACACAAAATGCAGACTTTGTTACAAGAATATACAATATGAGTGATAGATGGTAATACAGGACGCAGTTGCTTATTAAAAAGAGTAAGTTCAGCTCTATACTTGTAAACTCAGATTGTTATTGTTATATTTGTTCTTTTTATTTTAACTGAATGTTCAAGTGCACTATTTCATTTGCTTCGTTGAATGTGAGGGGTCTGAAAGACTTGGTTAAAAGAAAATCTTTATTTTTGTTTTGCAAAGGGCGGAAAGCACATTGTCTACTATTACAGGAAACTCATTCTTCCGATGCAGATGTGAACTTTTGGACTAATATGTGAGGTGATCGAATATTATTCAGCCACGGAAGCAACAGGTCTGCTTGTGCTGCCATTTGTTTTCATAAATTTCCAGGGGATGTAATCACACACAGAATGGATAAAGCAGGTCACCGGCTAATTGCCATTCTAAAGATGGAAAGTCATTTAGTAATTTTTTGATTTTAATTAATATATACGTTCACCAATCTGTTGCTCAAAACAGGCAAATGCTTGAAGATATTACTTCAGAGATAGATGAGCTGAAAGCACTCGATCCCACTGATGGTATTTTATTAGGAGGCGATTGGAATGTGGTGACAGATGAATGGGAAGATAGATGGCCCTCCAACTTTAACAATCACCATTTTAATCCCCTTTTTGAAATTTTATTAGAGATAACAGTTTGGTTGATATCTGGAGAACTCAAAACCCAAGAAAAAAACAATACTCCTGGTACAAGCCTAATGGTACCGCTAAATCTAGAATTGACTACTGGCTTGCTACGGATGTGCTGGAAGAATTTGTCTCCAAAGCTTTAATCTCCAAAGCTCCTTTAACTGATCACTGTATTACTGAAATAACATTAAATTCGAGTGTTAGGAAAAAGAAAAACAAAGGTTACTGGAAATTCAACTCTAACCTATTAAAACATAAAGACTATTGTTCCAAAATAAAAAAATGATAACTAAAATTGAAAGTGATAACAGCATAAATGTTTTTTTGTAATAAATGGGAATTCGTGAAATTCAAAATTAGAGAATTCTCTATCAGGACCAGTAAAGAATTAAATAAAAAAAGTAGAGAAGAAGAAAGCAATTT
>JAPZDZ010000023.1:25920036-25930902 GCA_029783805.1 Acanthurus tennentii | reverse complement strand
TTAAAGAACCAACCCAACCATTTTTGTTCCTCTATTCCTTTTTCTTCTAGGACTCAAACTTTCTAAGTGCGACAGGTCTGCTGACTGGTAGTGTGAAGCGTTTCTCCACCATGGTCCGATCTGGCAGAGACAACCGTCGCATCCTGTGCTACGTTTCTGTGGGCCTGGTCCTGGTCTTCTTCCTGCTCTACTACCTGGTCACCAGGGTTCAACGCTGACTGGAAATCAGATAAAAAAGGAGCTGGTTCTGAAGTGGAGCTCAGACTGTAGACCCTGATGTCATAATCATCTCTGTGGTTGCACAGCAGGAGACTTTTTATTCACCAAAGTGAAAAACAAACTGGAGGTAGACAGAGAACATTTTGTTAAATTGTTGAACTGACCAGCAAGGGGGTTTCAACTGGCTCAGCAGGGGAAGCTGTGGTGGGTGTGGTCATACCAAAGAGGCTGGTGTCAATTAAAAAAGATAAAACAAAACCTAGAAACAATAAAATACACCTGGACTTCAGTGCTTCTCCTTTTAGCACTGCCTTTGTCCCTTCCTGCAGAAGCCAGGAAGCCCTAATATGGGAAGGTGGAGCCTAATGCAGGTAAGATGGGGCAGGAAAATGAACCTGTCAGTCGAGACAGTTGACCCACAACAGATGTTATATCACAGACCAGCTGTGTTTCAGTCCTAGACTCCATAATAAAGAGCTAGCTTTGAGCTGTAGCTATTCTATACCAAACAGTGAAAACAATATCAGACTAAAAAAATCTAGACTGTGCTGTTGGTGTTTACTATCGTTTCACATGTCAGTGCACATAAGAAATGAAGGAATGAGTCACAGCTGCAATCTAGTGAAATTTAAAATGAGACAGTGACAGAAAGGTCAAGAGGAAAACATATTAAACCTCTGTGAAAACACTGTGCTTTTTCCATATGAAGTGTAGATGCAGGGTTTATCCAGGGTCACAGTTTGACTGATGTCAGCATGCATATTTTTCTATTTTCTGTCGGTACAAAACCGTTTCATTTTCATTTCTTTTGTTCACCTCAATATGTTGACAACAACTTGTGTGAGCAGGTAAAAACTTTATTGATCCTGCAGCTGACTGGCAGGAGACACGGCTATAGGCAAATACTCACACCACACTGAAACATGAGGTTTATTAAAAAACAAACCCTTAAACATCAGAAATAAGTTGTGTATTTTTTAAGTTTTTATGTTGCAGTTGTAGCTAAGTGTGTGTTTGCAGTATGCAGCCTGTTTCCCTATAATAGTTACATCAAATGTTGGTACCTGTTCTGTTTATGGTTCATGGGGACATTTTGTATTATTGTAAATTTTTGTCCTTTTAATTGCACGTTCAGTTGGTTTGCACAGTCTATCACTGTGGGAAGAGACTGTAAAAAATTAAGAGGGTTTAACAGAGTTTTCTTTCTCTATGTGTTTACATTCCAGCTGTCAGGACAGCTTATCAGCCACAGCTTACATAAAAAATCATTATAGATTATAATTGAAAATTTGGGTATATTGTGAGATTTATTAAAAATAGTTTGTGACTTGCATTTTTATATGTTCTTCAATAAAAAGTTTTATATTTTTATTGTCAATGATCATAGTATAACTGAGAAAATTATAAAGATTTTATTTTGATGACTAAGTGACCATAATAATAATTCAAAAAAGCCCAATAGGAATATATCAAATCAGTGTCACTCTGATTGTTTAATATCGGTATGAACCAGATACTTAAGTTTATAAGGCTGCAGTCAGAATTTTAGAAATACTAAAATTATGCATGTCTTTTCAGAAATATTTACAGTATGTAAAGCTTGTTTGCTAAAACTGAATTATAAATGCAGTTTCAAACCTGGACTACAGTTCTGATGGGGTGTATGAAAGTATAAATATTCTGAATTACACTGTAAGTTATATAGCCATGTCTGAGTTGTAATACAGAGTGCAAACTTTACCCCACATACACATATTTTTATTTTTACTTTTTCCTCCCCAAAGTTTGAGTTAAAGCCTAATAAAAAGTTTTTTTCGACCATGGTGTATTAAACTTTTTGTTAAGAAGAATGAGTTGGGCTGAATTAACTCCGCAGTGTTGGTGTTTTTACAACACAGCATAAAACATAGAATTTAGAGAAAGGAAGTAATGGAAACATATGAGTTTGTTGAATCGAACATGAAATAAATGCATAAATATTTTGATTGAATGTTACTCCTGTCTGTTCTTCTCTGAGTGTGTGTCTTAGCCACAGTGTGTCTCATCGGATTCGTTCGTGTATTATCGTTAATCTCCGGCGGGCACATCCCTTCCCTAAGGCTTCATGTAAAACAAATACTCGAGCGCAGCGCCAGACTTGCTCGCATGAGTCGTTAGAGTCTCCGTTTAATTCGTAGAAAAAAATGTTTTTGTAAACGTAACAACTTCCGCGTTTACGTATCATCTCTAGTTCGTACCAGCCTCGGCTGCGCTCGGACCCCGTGCCGTTTACTCGGCCCCGCAGCTGCTCGTTCAATTTCGGCTCTTGTCGTTCGGCGGAAGAATGGACGAAGCGGACTCGGCCACGAAAGCACTCGGCCTGGATGAACCGCCCATCAGCATACCGCCGGTGGATGGCTCGGATACCGAGTCGGAGGCCGAGGTCACCACGATGGCTGTGATGGCTGAACCGGGAAACATCGACATGGGAGCCGAGTCCCTTCCGAACCCAGACGAGGCCGAGGCAGCGTTCGCAGGCAAGGCGGGCTGTAGCTAGCAGCAGGCCGCAGCTGAGCGGGATGCTGCTGCTGCAACGACGCAGTGTTATGATCGTGTTAGCTTCACCTCGTGCTTAAATGCACAGTACACAGATGCCTCTATTAAGCTACTTTTAATCGATTAAAGTAAATCAGTAACGAACAGACATGAAACTGCACATTTGTTCAATAAGTCCGAAAACTATAATTGTGGTACATAACAGAAGTCTACCTTCTGCCAAACTCCGTTCATTTATTGTGACATTTAAGGATATTTTTAGCCTTTAGATGATATATGCCTCACATACATCACAACGCTTATATTCAATTTACAAGGTTAGCCTGTGTTTCTAATCCGGCAGGACACATTCAGGAACTAAGTTATCCAACCTTAAAAAATCCAACTTTAAGAGCAAGTTTTCATCGTTCATATACCACCCACCACAGTGTTTTGGACAAAATTACCTATGTTTAAAGTTTATATTTTCCTTAAATCAAATATTTTCATATATGCCGAATTCACGATCGGTTACGTGCGGGTTCAATGCGGATTCAATGCGGATTCTAGATTTAATAATTTATTATTTTGCAAATAAATTACCTACGTTCTTCGGGATTAAAATGTTAGATATTGAATACACTTAGATGAGAGTACATTGTGGTAGGTTTCTCCTACAATCTGAAAATACAGCTGTAAATAAGAGGCATTTTTGTTACTTCTATCACTGTGCAGTCTCCTGTCATGAACATCAACTAGAATGTTTAACTAGTGATTTTCTTAAATACATTTAATGGCATATGTGGTTAACGCTGTAGAAGATATCCTTCCCATAATGCCTACATGCTGTATTAATTTTTCCAGTTATAACTCCTGTGCTATTGTAATATTTTTGGCTCTTGTAACTATAACAGAGTGGAGGTACTAATTTGAGGGTTTTGGTGATGAATAAATAATTAAATCTCTTTTTTCATCAGAGGTGACAGCTGTGACGGTGGCGGACGTTCAAGCTGCAGAGGACAATGTTTTTACCACAACGGTTGCCACATCAGGAAGTCTCCCTGAACACATGCTGGTACATTCACACACAGTTATAGTAACACTACTGCGTAACCTCAGTGTCGCTCTGCACATGCAGCCTGTGCTGTCAGATCAGCTTCAAAAAGCAGTAATCACTGTTTTCATTTAAATTTATGTTTCTCATCATTAATAATGACAAACAACCCTTGTGTCGAATTGTGCTCTGACTTGTCAAACTATGCAACCAGACCTGCAGACAGCAGGAACAGTCCACTGTGAAAACAGAGTGAAGTCAGACAGTTCTGATCCGTCAGTGTTTGTCCTTCTGGTTTCACTTTAACTTTGAAAATGACTGGTGCATATTAGTGTCAGTAAAACTGAAAATGAACTTCTGTCATTTAGATGCAGATATGTTTCAGCAGCACTTTTAGAGTGAGAAACTGTTTGAATGAACTATTTTACTTTTAAAGTATAAAGCTAGATAGAGTGAGCGAGGGAAACCAGAGCTTGAACAGAACCAGTTCTCATCAGCATGTTAGATTTCTTTTTTATTTTGGTGTAACTTCACTGCTTGATTGTGCTGTTGGAGAATGATATCCTACTTGTGTCTCTCTAAAATCTACCAGAAGGTGCTCAACCTCACAAGACCATTAAAAACTCATAAAAAGCCAACCAGAACCTCATTCATTGCACTTTTGTGCTTACAGTGCCCTCTGCTGGCAAACAGTAAGTTGAGACTCCACTATCACTGCTCCATCTTTGTAGTTTAAATGCTGTGTGTGTGTGTGTGTGTGTGTGTTGCAGAGTGGGAGGACAACCCTTCAGCTGGGTGAAGGTCTCAGTACCCAGAAGGCCACACTGATTGTGGTTCACACAGACGGCAGCATCGTGGAGGCTGCTGGCCTTAAGTCTGCTGCCTCCATCACATCAGGTACGTGTATGTTCATCAGGGTTTCATCTCTCTACCCATTATGATTTTATTGCAAACTATCAGAACACCATTATTCAAGATAATTAATCCAGAATTAAGGAGAAGAAGATGGCCTGGTGTCCATCACTCTCTCAGACAGATCTGTGTCTGTTTGTTTCATCCTTCTGTGTGTCTCTTAGGCCCACAGACTCCAACCACCCCGCTGACTCCACCCCAAGACAAAGACTCCTGTTCCAAGTACAACTGGGACCCGTCGGTGTACAACAACGAGCTGCCGGTTCGCTGCAGGAACACGAGTGGAGTCCTCTATAAGAACCGACTGGGATCAGGTAGTAAGCACACCTGCACTGAGGACTGTTTCACACAGCAAGATTACCTGTAAGCTAGGTTTATTTTCTGCTTCATTACTAAGGTTTACATGAAAACATAACCCTGCAGACCAGCCTCCATGACAGATATGAACATGAGTCAGTTTGCATTTCTTCCCTGATTCGTCACATTTTGACTGACAGCAGGCAAATAAAAATGTGGATCTCATTAGTTTTTCAGTGTAACATCTGCAACATGTGTTTCTAAATTCCCTTGGAAATTAATATGCAGATGTTACTTTAGGCTGCCAGGGAATTCATGCAAATAAAGCTTATGAATAGTCAAACTCTCTTTTTCAGTTTTAACGCCCACAAAGAAGCTGATGTTTTCTAGCAGAATTTCATGTCCATCCATTTTCAAAGAGAACATGAATCACACTGTTAAAGAAATGACTCCCCTCAGCTCTGTTGTACTGAGTTCTTTGGTTAAATCATCTCGTTGTTGCACATTCTGATGGTGTGTTGTTTTGCGTTGTGTTCAGGAGGTAAAGGTCGCTGCATCAGACACAACCAGCAGTGGTTCACTCCCACTGAGTTTGAAGCTCTGGCAGGAAGAGCGAGCAGCAAAGACTGGAAGAGAAGCATCAGATACGCCGGCAGACCTCTGCTCTGCCTCATACAGGTACCAGTGTGCTAATACTTCTGTAATACTGCACCCTGATACTACTTTACTACTTTATTTCTACACTTCTTATGCTTCACAATGTGTTTTCATCAGTTTGCATGCTCTTAAGCTTGCTCTGAACAGAAGTTTAACCTGGTTTGTGTGTGTTTGTCTAGGAGCGTATCCTCAACCCCCACGCTGCTTCCTGTACCTGTGCAGCCTGCTGTGACGACCTGACCGGGGTGAGTCAGCAGACCGAGGCTGGTCCTGCTTCTGGAGAACCTGCAGCTTCTCTGAATGCTGAAGGTTTCTTGTTTTATAAAACTGGAATCACAAAAATTGTTCCAGATTGAAAAAATGACTACTTAATTTTTTATTTAGCTATTAAGTCATAGTTCTGTGATATAAACATGCTGAGACATTTTGTGTCTTTTTAGCATCATTGAAAAGACTTGTTGATTATTTAAACATATTGTAACTTAGGTTTTTGGATTTACTCAAAGAAGACCAGGATGCATCTAATGATCAGATGCTCAGCACAGATCATAGTGGAAAACCTCTGAGAAGCCAAGTTACATAACAAAGTGAAGCCACAGGCCATTATGGTCAGTTTTGGCTTCATCCTGTTGTACTTGGAGCAAAGAAAAAAATCCACCTGACATCTGAAGACTTTTTTTTAAATAATAACTATGTGGGTTTGAGGCTTTGATTGATTTATTTAAATGTTTTCAAATATGGCAACACTACCTGTTTCTGGTTTCCGTGCTGATTTTCTGCTTTTCTCTGTTTAATTATGAACTCAGCAGAACTCAGTTCTTGTTCTGTTCTTTTTTCAGTGTCCAAAGGATTCAGACTCTCTGGTACCAGAAAACATCAGCATGGTGAGTATTTGTACATATCTGTGTATATTTTATAGCTTTAATTTTCTCTCAGGCTACATTGTGATGCCATCTAAGTTTGCCAGTGTGCAGGAGAAATGAGAATCTCTGGGCACCTGATCATTCCATTTGATTCTGATTCACATGGCTACGATTTAATGGTTTCTTTTCATGATTTTAGGTCTGAGATGCTGTTGCTCCTGTGTGACATTTAATGGCTGAAAACTCCTATAAAACCTTTTAAAGCATTGTCTCTGTACGTTGGACGTTTTGGTGATTTCACGTGTCTCCTCTCTGCTCGCGTCAGACCGGTCCAGTTCGCCTCTTCGTCCCTTACAAGAGACGGAAGAAGGACAATGAGCCTCAGGTCACCACACCCAAGAAGGAACTTCCTGCCTCCAAAAACATCACGCTCACCCCGGGGACCACATGTACGTCAGGTGACCTCGGTCTGATTGACTGATTGTGATCAGAGAGCATCAGAGCCTCTGTGACGCAACAGAGGAGGAAGTGACAAAGATAATTTGTGGCTGTTAAATCAGTTTTTTTAGAGATTTTTGTGCTCGCAGTCAGAACAGCTTGTTTAAAAGTTTGAACTTTGATGCTTTAAAAAGAGGTTGTAATTTAAAATTAAATTATTCACTTAATGAACTTTTAATGAACATGTTGCCTGTGTTGCCTGTGTTAGTTAAAGTTATTGAAACTCCTGAAATTTCCATAAAGTCTGTCTACTGAACTTTGACCTCAGAAGTGTCTGACTGTCCTGAAACGTCCAACATGCCCGTCTTCCTCCGACAGTCACAGTGTCCCCGACAGGACAGTTCACCACCTCAGGGACCTTGACCTTTGACCGGACTCCGACAGGCGATGCCACCGCCGCTGCTGCAGCCGCCATCATCTCAGAGGGCTCGGCGCAGAGTGAGGTGTTCGCCAGCACAGCAGGTGGGTAATGTCCCTCACAGTTAACATACTATCCATCTGTCCATCATCTGCAGCACATTTGTTTATAGTTTGCTGGATCTGTGGGTCAAACTGGGAGTTTGTGTCCAAGAGGGAATGTGAGGCCGATCAGGATCTGACAGACCATCTGATTTTTTATTTATTTCCACATGAGGGCTTTTCATCCACCACAGAAAATAATTTCTTATTCATGACAAAAAGTTAAGGATCTTCATGTTGTGTATTTAAAGTTCCCCCTGATCTCATCATAATAAGAGTTTCTTTGTATTTAGGGGATCCAGTTGAGCTGAGATTCTGATTATTTATCATGATTATTATTCACCAGTGAAATGTTTGCTGTCAGAAACAAACCCAGCTGCTGCATCTCAGCTCTGTATTCAGTCGTGCAGCATCTTTGTTTGGTTTGTTCCCTCTGAACTTGGATCATTCAGCGTTCATCTGAGATCAAGGATATTTAATGTTTTCTCCACCTTGAGGAGTTAAGAAAGGGGGGTTTCCACAGTCCCCTCCATCGCTGTCGGCCTGCATCTTATCCATCATCCCACCAGGCTTTAGGGAAGCACCAGAGCTGCTCTCTGATTGGCTGTCGTGCAGCTGTAATGAGCTCTCAGGAGAGGCCTGCTCGGTGGGCGTGAGCGCCGTGTGACTGATGTCTCTGTCCGATCGTAACGTCCTCCTCACAAAAACCAATCAAAGATCTCCAACGCCTCCTCTCTGCTTCTCTTAAGACAGAGATGAACATCAAGTAACTAAATCTGAGTCATGAAGAATCATTTCTGACGCTGATGTTGTTTGTTTTGATCAGCTGACAAACACAAACTTTGATATTTAATCCAGGACAACAACTGTTAAAAATATAGTAATATATTTAATTTGAAATGTAAGAAACCTTTGCTGAGTGGTTCTTTAACCATCATTATGACTGCTCTGATTGGCTGGAGGACTGATGATGTCTTCACTAACGCACACACACACACACACACACACACACAGTGATCCATCTGCCAATGCTTCCTCTGTCCTTTACCCTGAGGTTAATGAAGCACCCTGGGCCTGTGTGTGTTTGTGTTTTTTTGAAGTTTTAGATGGAATGATGTGTGTCAGGAAATGATAGAAAGGTTCAGTTGTATCAAATATATGCACAAATTCAAAATAAATTCAGTGATAAATTTAAAAAACTCTAAAGAACTCTTGACTCCAGCAATCCAAAAAAGAATAAATGAATGAATATAAAATGATTTAGAAGCTGCTGAATGTGATTTATTGTCATTTCAGCAGGGGAACAGTAGGGGGCAGTAAAGTCTCTGCAGGTCAACCTTAATGTAAAGAATTAAAACCAGCAGACAGCAGCACGATGTCGTGACAGAAGAGATTTTATATTAAGGAAGGAAAAAACAACAAAAAGAATTTTTAACTCATTCTAAATAAAAACTTATAGAAACTTGATTTGTTGCTGTTGTTTTCAGACAAACTGAACTTTACCATCCGAAAAGTTTTCTTTTTATTATCTTATGTTTACCAAATGACACAGTCTTAAACCTCTGAGAAGAAGAAATCTTAAGATTCAGCAACATACGTTACAGAGGCCTCTTTTTCAAAGCTTCTGTGAATTTTTCCAGCTGATTAGCAGGAAAGTAAAAGTCAAATGAAGGTGAAATTCTCTGATAAGTTCAACATGCTGAACCTCTGTGTGCCTGTGAGAACACACACAGTTTTCCCCAGGACAAGTTAAATCAGTCCGAGATGGATGTGCAGTTATTTTTGGACTCATCTTTTCTCAGCGGAGCTGCGAGCTGTCAGTGACTCCACCGCCGCAGGAATACATCACGTATGTAGGTCAGGAGCGAATGTATGGAGGACGCACAGACACATTGACCTGGATCTGCTCAGACCACCTGCTGTGCTTCACTCTGCCTGAAATATTACACGTCTACATGAAAATGATGAAGGACTAATGTTAAATAAACTCCCAGCAGCATCAGCTATCAATGCAGCTGTCAAGAGAAGAAGACCTGGTAGTGAAATGCTGCTTCTTGCTCACATCACGTGGATCAGGTTTTAATTATGATCAAGCAAACGTTAAAACCTAAATATGTAAACTGAGTCTGAGTGTGTGATTCAACCGGAGAGATCAGAGAAACCAGGTGTGTGCTTCATGTTTAGAGATCAGACCAGTGCAGGTAACTAACAGTAACGTAGTTAAGTGTTGTTAGGTGTGGTCGGGCCTGTGCTTTGTTGCTCCTGTAACTACACCTGTACACCTGGAGTTCACCTGCACATCGCTGCAGTAAGGTCAGCTGTTCAGTTACTCTGTGTAACTGTCACGTGATTGGAAACATATAGAGAAACATAGCACATACAAATTAACACATAATAATACAATTTAACTAATTTTTACATGTAAAAATGAAAGTATATCTGTATTAATTTACTAGAAAACGACTATTTTGACTTCATTTTGAGTTCAAAGACTGAACCTGAAAGACTCCAGAGATTCACAGGAATGTTTCGCCTCTAAATCAGTTCTTCTTTTTAAGTATTTATAATCATAAGCTTCATCTCCGGCATCAAATGGAACGATGTGATTTTACATCTTCTCTCTTTTAAAATTATAATTAAATTAGAAATTAGAATTAACTTAAATGACTAAAAACCTTCCACCACCCTGTTCCTCTCTCAGTGCTAACAGCGTTGCCGGCGTTGGCAGTGACTCCTCAGCCGGTTCAGGCCAAGATGACGGTAACAGCGGCGGCCCCAGCAGCGGCGGCGGCGGGGCTTGTTAGTGGGCTTGACTTGGGGCCTGTAGGAGGGGCGGGGCCGTCAGTCAGCGAGGGGCAGAAGAACACCTGGCTGTACCTGGAGGAGATGGCCGACACGCTGCTGAGCAACGTGCAGCAGCTGAAGGCTCTGATCGAACAGGCCAAAAACTCTGCAGGCGACACAGCGGGGGTCAAAGGTCAGGGAGGCAGGAAGGAGGTGAGAACACACTCACACAGGAATACACAGGCTTAGATTTAGATCAGTAACATTAACAGGAAAGTAAATTATTACACATGTTAATTCAAAATATAAATGATAACTGACAATTGCTTTGTTACTCAATTATTGATTTTGTGTGTGTGTGTGTGTGTGTGTGTGTGTGTGTGTGTGTGTGTGTTTGTGCGTGTGTGTGTGGTCAGTGTGGTCTCAGTCAGACGAACCAGATCTCGTTTCAGCAGCCTGATGACAGCGAGGCCAAAAGGAGCTCTGAAATCACTGAAATCATCATGAATGTAAGGGACACACAGGAACACACAGGAACACACACACACACACACACACACACACACACACACACACACACACACACACACACACACACACACACACACA
>JAPZDZ010000023.1:25908609-25919761 GCA_029783805.1 Acanthurus tennentii | reverse complement strand
ACACACACACACACACACACACACACACACACACACACACACACACACACAAACACACACACACACACACACACACAAACACACACACTCACACACACAAACAATCTATGTATAAGATATCCTATATAAAGAGAGGCTAATACTTAATTACATTAGGATGTTAAAGTCAGTAATTTTGCGCAGCAGTGACCCCTAATGGCAGCCTGGAGAAACTGCAGTTCCTGTTTGTTACCTGTTAAATTCTCACTTGTGTGTTCTCCCATTTTGACTCTGCAGCAGATGTGTGTGAACTGTGGTCGGGTGGCGATGAGCGAGTGTACAGGCTGTCACAAAGTCAACTACTGCTCCACCTTCTGTCAGAGGAAGGTAAGACGTTCCTTATTTATCTTCTGGAGTTAAGTCAGACTTTTCTTCCAGTTTTACCTTTTTCAAAATAAAAAGCCTAAAAAAATTTTTCAAAAGTGTCCTGGCCAAGATGGAGACAAACATGAAGTCACGTTGATTCAAATTTGAAATTCAATAAAAAACTGAAATTGTTTCGTAAACACAAGTTCCATTAGTTACTGAAAATCTCTGATCAATTTATTGATTTGTTTTCGTCACTGCAGGACTGGAAGGACCATCAACATGCCTGCTGTCAGCCAGCAGGGGGCGTGGCTATTCAGGAGGAGGAGCCAATCACAACCATGGACATGGACAAAGTGAAATGAAGGGGCAGCAGGCCCCGCCCACAGACTGCATGAAAACATGAGCAGTGAGGTCATCAGACAGGAAGTCCTTTTGTGGAGAAAAACAGAGATTATATTCCAAACTCCTCCGTGCAAAAGACTTAAAATCTCTTTTAATGTGAAAGTTTCCCTCAGACGGACATGAAGAGAAGGTCTGTGATCTCCTCAGAGATGAGCTTGTGAAAAAAACTGCACTGATTTCATGTTTTTAAAGAGAAGTTTCTTTTTCCAACCCACTCAAGTCAACAGAGTCAGTTTGATCACAGCGGCATCTGGTGGAAACTAGAGGAACTACAGCTGAACACACTTCTTCATCATCATCATCATACTGAACTTTTCATGTAGCATCAAATCTGTCCAACACTTAAAGATGGATTCTTCATCACTGGTTGTAAATGGTATTTTTTTGGAATTATTATTTATCAATATGTGTCTTTAAGAATCGTGGCCTGATTTTATCGTCTCAATCAAAAAAAATTCAAATTTTTTTGGTCCAACTAAAACAATGTTTACTTCATTCCATAGCAGGTTTTTTGTTTACTGGTCAGTTTGATTTTTTTACATCACAAAATATTACCTTGTTTACAAGATGAGCCCTTTTAAACTGTGAAAACTGTTTTTTCATATTAATCTGCTGTAAAAACCTTCCTGCTTTTATTTGAGAATCAAAGAAAGAAGCTCTGAAAGATTAAAAACTAAAAACTTGCTGAGGTTGAATGTTTAAATCCAGAGTTGTAAGTTTTAAAACACTGAATTAAGTTGAAACTCAACCTTTCCGCTCTGTGCAGATTCTGCGTGACCTCTGACAACCCTGCCAGAAAACAGAGCAGTTAAATGGTGTCTTCTGATTGGTGCGTTTTAGCCAATCAGATTGTGTCTCTCACTTAGTGGATTTTATGTCAAATTTTTCCATTTGGCACATTTTGTGTTCAGTTTAGCTGTCAATTCACGCACAATGGAGACTTTGTAATTCAGTTTTGAACTTAATACATTTACATTTCTGATTAAACCTCATCTGCTGAGGAAGTTAATTCCTTGCAGTTGATGCACATAAACTTCCTTTTAACTTTACTGAAAAGTTTGGACGTCCACATACTTTTGGCCATGTAGTGTAGCTCAGATTTTTCAAATACAATTTAAATTTTAATTCTAACACTTTATTCTTCCAGTAAACCTCAACATAATGATTAAATAATCCATCATTAGAAGGCGATTAATAAAAACACTGAAGTTTGTTTGTGAGGATCTTAAATCAGCATCTTCGCTGATCTGTCATCATTTCTGGAGATCAAATCAAACCTGTTTTCTGTCAGCGTTTCTATTTTCTTCCAACCGTTCAGGGCGTCTCTTCTCCCATCAGCAGGACTCAGAGGAGGCTTCTGCCCTCATCAGATAATTTATTAATGAAAAACAAAGTCCAGGTTTATTTTTATCCAATTAGGAGCCTCGGAGGAGAAAACGCAGCATCGTTCCTCCTGCAGGAATCCTGCAGACGGATTCGTGTTCTGTTTCACTTTTAGCTTTAATTATCAGTTTATTTGTTGGTGTTTAACAGCTGAAGACAGATTAGCGTTTCAGTTTCTGTCCGACAGTCTGTTGATCCGTCAGAACGACTCCTGGTGAATCACCTCAGACGTGATGACATTTGATTCTGCTGCCTTGCAGTCCCAGTGGCGCTCAGGTGTCTGCCGCTGCTCACTGACAGTGAAGGGGACGCCCCCCAAAGGACCAGACATTTCCCGCATCAACAGCCACCTGAAAGTAAAAGCAAACTTTGACAGAGGAAGTTGCAGTCTTTTGTCTTTTAAAGGGAAACTTCACCGTTTTTTAAGCCTGTCTGGTGCTCGAACATTAAAACAGGTTCAGCTTATAATTATTCTTCCTGTTCATAATGTTTTTTAGGAGATGGTTTCCAAAAACAGCCTCAATGTCAGTGATTGGAGAAAACTTAATTATGCATTAAAAAACTCACCTTAGGTGGCCTCAGTCGTCTGAGTTGTAGCTTGTTGATTCAGCTCATTACAGGTTTTCACAAAGCCGGTTTTTGTTTTATTCAGATTATTTGCAGGTTTGAAAGCAGCCAAATCTCAAGTCACTCTCGTGTAATATCATTACTGATATGAACAGATAAAGTTTCATTCATTTAAAACTGGAATATGTTTCTGTACAGTGTGAAGACTGATGATACTGACCTGCATCTCATCCCTTCAGCTGCAGCTGAGCATAAACATGAATAAGGAGCTGATAGTGGACTCTGCAGGACTCTGCAGGACTCTGCAGGCCTAAGCCTCCTCTGACCCCTGTATACATCCAGGGGGGAGGATGTCGAGGTGGTTCGCTCCTATAAATAGCTTAAAGTGAACCTGGATGACGGGATTGATGCGGTTGGGAAACATAGGGGCGCTTACATGAAGGGCCGGTGTGTCTAAATCAGTGTTCCCGTCAAAACCTGAACCCCCACCTACCTTTTAAAGAAGTGCAAACTGTTTGAGAGGGGAAACAGATTTTAGCACAACTACAGTTTTACTTCTTTCTTTTTTTATGCTGCAGTGGACCAGAGCTTGAAGGTGAGAGATGTTAACAAGCTAAGCAGGCTAGTAAGAAAAGCCACCTCAGTAATGGGAGGGGGCATTCAGGTGAACAGGGTGCCATTCCAGTGGGTTTGGACCCTAAACAAAGTCTCCCAGCTCCTCCATCATATGCAGGCTGAGAGGATGAAGGTCTGCAGCCACAGAGGTGAGTCCTAAAGGTGCTTCACTAAGCAGCAGCACCTTCTTAGTGTTACACTAGTTAGTACTTTGTTATTGTGAAGTTTGAAGACTTTTTAGGTTTTATACTGATTATTTGAATGTCTCCTCCGGGTTAAAAGAGACACATCTACATGGCTGCGTTGACTGCAAACAGAAACTGTTTCATTGGACACGATTGGTAAAAATGTTTGACCTCCCTTCAAATGGCTGAGCTACTCTGTATTTTTAGATGGTTCTTCATGTTTTTAGCTTGTTGAGATTTTTCTCTCAGGCATGTGAGTGTTGTTTTTTTTAAGAAAAGCTAGAAAACATGGTGGACTTTTCCTTTAAAATGGAAGAGATGGCAAAGATTCAAATAAGCCGCATCCATCTCTGCAGGAGGCAGGACGAGGAGTTTTTCAATGATCGGAAAATCACTGCAGGCATCAGTTCGTGTGTGAGTGTGTGTGTGTGTGTGTGGTTGTCAGTCTCTCCTTGGAGATTTCTGGTCTTTTTGACTCTTGATGAAATCTACTGAGAAGCTTTTAAAGCTTCACATCTTGTCTCTGACTTTCATCATCAGACTTTAATGACCTTCAGAGGACTTTGTGGATTTCAGATCCTGCACAGAACCTGGAAAAGCAGGATTTTCTGAGGATGTTATGTCGTTTAACCTCTGGTGTGTTTGTATTGTACTTGCAGTTGTGGATAATTAGATGTCTTCTCTTTGTTCCCATGCACCTCCATGAAGTTTGGCAGTTACAGACCTCCATTAATGGGAATTTATTCTTCAGAAAGCACTTTTCCTCGGGTTTGTTGCTTTTTTTTTATAGCTTTGGAGGAGGCACTTCCTTAAAGACTAAATTAAGGGAAAATAGGATATTGATTGGCTACTGTCTAATTAGGACAGACCATGATGTGTACATTGAGTGTACGTTTCCCAACAAGTTTCTAAAATGCAAACTGAACTCATCTTGAATCTCAGCTAAAGATGGAAGTCAATCCGTCTGCATCGCTCCACAAACTCGCAGATCTCACCCAACTTTTTTGGTGAAAACTTTTATTCTGAAAAGCTGAATTTCAACATATAAAATCAGGTCTTTTTCGGTTGTGTGATGTAGATGTGTTGCTCATCCTCCTAAAAGTTCCTCAGACTGAAAGCTCCTTCACAGGAACGATGAAGCTCAAACAAACTTTGCTGTCGGCACGTGTAGAAAAATAAAACCTCACAGAGGAAGGAAATAATGGCGACACACACAAAACTACAAAAACTAAAACAACATTCAGTAGCGTCTCTTCCAGCTGTTGTGCATTTAAAAACCGTCCATGCAGCAGCAGCAGCAGCAGCAGCGGCAGTAGCGTCCTCATCAGGATCTCTTGGAGCAGCAGCGGTGCAGGAACTTTTTGAAGAAGTTCCTGAACTCAGTGTTGAAGACGGTGTAGATGACGGGGTTGAGAGCGCTGTTGACGTAGCCGAGCCACGTCACGATGCTCATCAGGGCCGGAGGGACGTTGCAGTCCTGACAGCGAGCTCGCATCGTGTGGAGGACAAAGAAGGGAGTCCAGCAGAACAGGAAGGCACCTGCAGGAGGAGGAGAAGAAGAAGAAGAAGAAACACAGAGAAGCTCAGTTTGATTTTTATTTGTGCAGAATTTAAGTAAAATCCTTCTTACATTTAGTCAGAGAACTCAGCTGAGCACGAAACAAAAGAAAATCCCAAAACGTTACTGAACTTTTTATTTTTATTTTGACCTACATTTTAAAGCCCACCAATCTACAGACTGACCACTTAAATCTGCTCTCAGATTATCTGCTGAACTTAAGAAGCAGAGACTGTCGACCTTCTAACCAAACTACTAACTGACCTTTCTATCATCTAAATTGTCTGTAAACCAACTTGAATTCAGTCACAATGTCAGAACGTCACCTTATTGTAAAATGTCAGAGGAGATAATAAAGCAGAGAAACTCATCAACCTGCCGACCAAATTATGTACCGTAATTTTCGGACTATTGAGCGCACCTGAATATAAGCCGCACCCACTAAATCTAAAAATAAAAAAGATTTTGTACATATAAAGGCCGCACTTGTCTATAAGCTGCAGATGTTCATGTTGTAACACGGGATATTTACACAGAAAAATATAACGCAGAAAGATTTTTTTAACTTTTCATTAAATAAATGTATTTTTCCGAACAGTGCCTGTAACACGGCTGGTTAAAAAAAAAAATACAGTAGCCGACCAGAAAAGTAATTGATCGCTATCTTCATCTTCCTCCTGCGCACTAAAACCACTAAAGTTGTCTTCTTCAGTGTCGGAATTGAACAGCCTCAGAATTACTTTCACACACTTTCTCGTTTATTTTCGTCCATAAATTAGCCGCATCATTGTTTAAGCCGCAGGGTTCAAAGTGTGTGAAAAAAGTAGCGGCTTATAGTCCGGAAATTACGGTAATACTACATCGACCTGTCCACCAACATTTTAACTACCTATCAATTACCTAATTACCTGAGACTGATAAATGTACCAGTGACTTCTCAGACTTACATATCTGCATCCTTGGACCTCCATTCCAGACAACCAGTTTACAGTTTACTCATCAATTTATCATCCTACAAACTTACATTTACCAACCTGCTGAAACACGGACCGGAGAGTGAACTTAACTACCTATAAACCAGTCCATCATTCGACCTCTGACCTCTGAGTCCGATGAGCCAGTGATGCAAATTTATCTTAGCAACTAACTGACTAAATCTAATAAAGGTGATCACCTCATGTCGGGTCACACAGGTAGCAGCTTAGAAAGACATGACAACCGTACTTTAAACAACTTTTTCTTGTTAAATACTAACTGGATCACCAGAACAGGCCTGAAGTATGATGTGCACAAAGTATTTTATTAGTCAGAGAATTTAGTGTTTGTGTTCTTCGTTCGTTTGCTGTCTGCAGAGCTAATAAAGCAGAGATTCATGAGAACTGCCAGCACACCGAGCGAGCTTGCGTAATAATTGGATTTCAGATTAAGAATGCAGGATTAGCTGCTGTGTGCTAAAGGGAAGCACTTCTACGCATTAGGACCAACACTGGCAGCTATTAATAGGCCGACCTTTTCTAACTGATGTGTTCGTTTGCCTCTGAACAGACATCAGAGGTGGAGGTGAGGCGTTCAGGTTCCTGCACGGCCGATTATTCGGGTTTCTGTGTGGGTGAACTGATGTTTGTTCCACTTGTGACTTAACATTTTGCTCTTGGCTGATGACTTTCAGTCCCTCTGTGATTTCAGCAGCACTGGTAGTAAAAAGAAAACTGTTTTTGAGCAACAGACACAACTTTGCCTTCGTCAGAGTTTTTTCTATCAGCCTCGTTGGCTGATTATGATGAGGACATTAGTTTCATACCTGTGAACTCAGAGGAAAAACTTGTCCAGGTCGTTTTAATCCGAGCAGGAAAATGTACAGATTAAGGCTTTACTGATTCTAAATTGATTGTCCAAAATAATTTTACAATTTAGCAAAAATTTCCACCAGATCGGCTCTTATTTTAAGTCATTTTAATGAGACTGCTGGATGATTAGCTGGACTCCTGTCAGCTCTGAAAGTTTGATCAGTTTTACACAGTTTGAGCTTCTTTCAATTTTATGGAAAACAGGCTGATCACAATGTGTAGAGTTTATTTAATGATGAATAACATTAATTCAATTTGATAAGTGGCACATTAGTCAAAAATAAATGAAAAGAATTTGTAAAAAATCCACCAGTGAAACGAGTAGAACCTCACTTGTTAGGTTTCATTAGAATAATAGGGCAGGTTAATGACACAGATGAGTTTAAACTCAGACTCATCCTGAAGTTGTCTCTTAATTCTACCAGTGTTGCTGAAATCTGAATCCTTTAATCTGCTCGTTCAGTTTCGTCGGTGATCCAGCCTCATGTGGTCGTGATGTAAGCGAACTCACCCACGACGACAGGAAGCACCTTCATGGCCTTCCTCTCCCGGCTGTTGATCTTGGCCCTCTTCCTCCTGCGAGGGTCGGGGTTGAACTTAATCTCTGCGAAGCTGACGGCAGGCACGGGGCTGTCTTTGAACTGTGAGGAGGGAAAGGGCAGGTCCGGGGATGGGAAGGTGGACGGTTCGTCCAGAGTGTCCGTCTGTTCCCTCTCGATGATGGGTGGCAGCGGCGGCGGCAGCGAGGCCAGCGGTGGCAGCGATGAGGCGGCTTCCTGCAGCTTGCGGCAGGCCTGGATGCTGTTCCTCAGCTTGGCTTTGCGTGCCTCCTCCCAGCGCCGCAGGCCGCGAAACATGCCGCAATACAGCAGCAGCATGATGGGACAGGGGATGAAGAAGGAGCACACGGACGAGTACAGGACGTAGTCATCGTTCTCCAGTTTGCACTCTTTGGGGTCTCGACCCGGCACGTTGTTGATGCCGAACATGACGGGCGAGGCCACGGCCAGAGCCAGGATCCAGGTGGCTGAGAGCAGCACCGCCTGCCGCAGGTCAACGTGCTTCCTGTTGTAGTTCAGAGGGATTAAAACAGCGATGAACCTGCAACAAGTGAGAGAGGTTTTTACAACCTGCTGCACCTGGAACAACATCACTGACATCCTGAGCGAACTGAGAGCTGCTGCGTCGTAAATCAAGTGGTGCTGATGGTGTTTCATGTGTCCTGACATCATGTCTGCATCCTCCGGAGGCTGCATGTTTACAACGGATGCAACATGCACAAAGAAAATCCTGATGAACCACAGACAAAATATAAGTGGAGCTTAAATTTTAGAGTTTATCCTGAAACTGGTGACAAAGTTAAGACATAAAAAGAAAAGAGGAATGAAATAAAGTCATAAACAGATCAAATTATTCAATATATTACAACACCAGCAAGAACTGTTTACATCACCTCATCAACTTCATTCCTTTAACACAGAATGATGTTTTTTCTGCAAGAATAAAACCTCCTAATCTTAATCTGAGCAGTTTATGTCAGAATTGAAGCACTTTTGTTTTTTTTTAATCAGTTTTAAAGACTTTTTTTTTCTCCAATCTGACACTTTGACCTTTAAGAGCGAGATAATCTCAGGTGGAACTAATTACATTGATGAAGTTTCCTTCCAGCAATTAACTGTAATGCAGCAGTTAATAAAGTAATTGGCTACACCTGTGATTGACAGGTCAGAGTGTCTTTGAAGAGGACACACACAGCAGATTTTTGAAAAACAACAACAGGTAGTTTTCAGTTTGAGTAAGTGTAATACTTTATTTCATCTGAGAAGAGAAATATTTTAATAGTTTGCATTGTAGTTAGTAGTCTAAACAGTTTCGTTTGAACATGTGTGAGTGCTGCTTCATCCCTCAGACTCCAGACAACGTCATCAGCACAAGATGTTCGTGTCAGAGATATTTTGGCTGAATTTTTCCACAGTTTAAGGTGGAGACAGTGGTGGTTAATGGTTAAAAACCAGCAAATCTGCAGAGAGACCAGAGGAATCCTCCCCTCAGTAGGTGGACTCTCTGCAGACTCCTGGATCTGTTTCCTATTCAGACCCTTGAATTATTTAAACCCTGCTGTCCACTAAAACCTCTAACTGCTGCCGCCTGCTTCAAAAAGCTTCTGATCATCACCATCCGTCAACGTTAGCCTCGTTGTCTCCATCAGTCTCTGACGTAATCACATTTTCTGGAGTCGGGACGTCAGATTTGAGGGCTTTTCAGGTCCGATTTTCATCCTTCAACATCGGCTGAGAGGTCAGATAATCTCATTGAGTCAAACTAACGAGCGCAGAACGAAGCTGGTGGTTCATCACCGCAGAGCCATCCTTCACCGGGGGCTTTAAATTGATCCGTCTGTTCAGATTTTTCATCTTTTGGGGCTTTTTACAGGAAACAGACTAAAGGTCGGAGTCATATTTCCACATCAGAGTGAACTGTGTGAGTGACTGTCTGACCCTGACGACCTTCAGATGGAGAGCTGAAACTCAACAGGCGGTCCTGCTCGCTCCTAACAGACCCCTCATTGTTCTGCTTTGATTAATCAGCTGCTTGTTGCTGGATGACTTTGGCATGAGGCCGGTTAAAGCTCCGGTCGTGACACAGAGGCTGTGAGTTATGGCCAAACATTGATCCCTCCCTTTTCATCAAATGCTCCTGCACAAGTTTCACGGTTTGTTTGACGACAAAGCTGCAGCCGAATCATCTGCGTCTTCATCCGACACGGGAAATTCACCATGATAAAAACAAACAAACAAACAAAAAATGGTTCTGGTGAAAAATCTTGGGACCATTTGGACTGCAAACCCCAAGTCTTCATCTTCATTTTAGCCATGGCAGCAGCTTGCAGTCGATCAGTGAAATTTTTGACATTTTTCTGCAAAATTTCATTTTTCTGTATCATTTTCTTAACAAGGTGCATGCATGAAAGTTGCACAGTTTCCATGTATTATACGTTCACATGAGACTGACTCCTTCAAAGCAAAACTTGCAGCATTTCACAGGTCAAAGGTCAGACTGACA
Organism: Acanthurus tennentii; assembly: GCA_029783805.1. Classification (NCBI taxonomy): domain Eukaryota; kingdom Metazoa; phylum Chordata; class Actinopteri; order Acanthuriformes; family Acanthuridae; genus Acanthurus; species Acanthurus tennentii. Next base: position 25,909,793 of record JAPZDZ010000023.1, on the reverse strand, counting down.
ACCACTTATTTCCACACCTTGATCATATTTTCTTACTTGTAGACTCGCGGACTGTGTGGTCTGTCTGTTTTTGTGCTCCTGCGCAGGTGTGAACACTGACCTGTCGATGCTGATGGCACAGAGGTTGAAGATGGAGGCGGTGCACAGCATCACGTCCATGGTCATCAGGCCGTCACAGATGGTGGTGCTGAGGGTCCAAATGCCGTCCTGGAACTGAGGCACAGAAACATGGTTGAAATGTTCAGTAACTTTTCTAACATGTAGAGCAACTTGTATGTTAGTGCATTATGTTTTCTCACACCTGGAAGGGCACTTTGTATGGAAGCCCTAAGCAGACATGGTTTAAATTTTTTTTTTTTTACAAGAGATAACAAGATAATATCTCGTTATCTCGAGCAACAAACTTTGATTTCTCAAGATCACGACATATTATCTTGTTATCTTGAGAAAATGAACTTTGTTTTCTCGAGATAACAAGATATTATCTCCATGTCCGCTTAGGGCTTCCGTACTTTTGCCCTGTAACCTTTACATTTTTCTGCAGGTGGCTTTTACTTCTGATACCTACACTACATTTTGTACACTGCTTACCTGCACAGGTACACCAACAAATACATTACACTACAAGGAAGCAGAGCACACATACAGTGTAATGCATGAATGAATAAAAGAATAGGTAAATAAAATATGAATACATCTTCCTAAAATACACATGTAAGTAAAAATTAGATTACACATTCACAAAATTTAGTAAAACAGTGCAGCCTAATTAATAAAATGCACAGCAATTAAAGTCAAATGAAACATAAGTACATTAAAAACAATGAAAATATAAGATAAGTATGTTAATGCAAATGAAATTGATACATAAATGCATATAAATATTTAATAAAAATAGATTAAAAAATATGACATACTGTCAGAGCTGTCCCCTTAAAAAAAGTATAAATAACTATTTATTGCTACTTTTACTGAAGTTTAACTTCTTCCAGCAGCGTGCAGAAATCTGCAGGAGGCTGAAGTATAAATCAGCTGATCAGCTGATCAGATTTTCAGTTCATTTAGTTTCTCCGGTCAGATGTTTGGTATTACAATAAAAAAACAATAACAGAACTCACAAAGATAAACTGTTAGAAAATAATAACAGGAAGATACGACAAACCAACAAAAACAAAGAAGGCGAG
>JAPZDZ010000023.1:25885134-25896984 GCA_029783805.1 Acanthurus tennentii | reverse complement strand
GCAGGAATAAAGTTCTTCATCATAGACTTCATCTTTAAAAGTTGTCCCAAGCTGAGGCGGCGCTACGACACCCCCTACATCATCTGGACCAACTTACCCACCGACCTGCAGCTGAAGGAGCGAAGCAACACCACGCTGAGCCGACGGGTCAGTCATAGGACGGGAGAAAACAAGTTCAGCATTGCTTTAGTCGCCATGTTAGCACAGGGAATGATTATGAGCTAACACACTGAATCTGATTAGCTGAGACCTAAATGATGCTGCTGGAGGGGAAAAAAACAGATTTTGATTGCTGTTATGTAAGTTGAAGTTAATGAGGTTGTCAGATCTCTAACTAAGGCAAAAAACATTGAATGGGCATAGTATGAAGTCACCACTAGATGGCAGCGTAGAACCACATTTTCCTTGAGATCATCGTGTTCAGTTTCAATTTCAAAGTTTACGTTCAAACCCATAATATAGAAAAACTAATAAATCTAAACAACTTCAGCTCGAGAATTTCAGGCAAAAATTTAAATAAAATAAAACTGAAAAAACTTCTGATATTTTATATTGAAATGCAAAAAAAAATCTGACGTAATTAAAAGATATGAATCTATATTTAGAGCTACAACCAGCAGAGAGATGGGCTTCATTCAGGCTTAAATCAGCAGATTTTTAATGGAAGTTCTGAATTGTTTTTCATTGTTCATATACAGTTCAACTCCTCTTTATTAATGGCAATATCCTTGCCAAGTGGAATTATGCAATGAGCTAATAGGAGGAGCAACAGTACAAACTGGATCACTGTGTTACTGGTCCTTACTGGTCCCAGTAGGTAGGTGGTCTCTGGTCCATCTGGTTTCAGTTCTCTGTTGTTGTTTTTCTCTCTCAGCTGTCTGAGTGTGAACAGGTAGGATCCTGACGTGTGTGTGTGTGTGTGTGTGTGTGTTTACAGTCACACAGTGTAGAGGTTGGTAGTGTGTGCTGTAGTTAGAGATGTGGAGTCATCAGACTAGTCTGATGCTGACATCACTGAGTGTGACCAATCAGCTGCTGTTATTCTCCTAAATGACAGAACTGAGCTTCTGTCAGTTTAAAAATGAGATTTCCCAAAGCCTGCTGGTGTCAGTGAATGTCTCACTCCTGCTCTTGAAAGGATGAATCCCGTCACTTTTAATAACCCCATCCTTTCTCTCTAGCGCCTCCTTCAGGACAAACTTAAGTCTCTTAAGTTTTTTAGGGTTTTACCCAAATTTTGGAGTTTATACCTGTTAGATTTGAGTGACTTCTTTCCTCTAGCGCCACCCTTAGGACAAACATGGTATTAGAGTTTTTAGATTTTTTAGATTATTACCTAAATGATCAGTTTTTTACAAACCTTCTCTATGTTTTATTGCAGATTTTTGTTTCAGATTTTAATGCCATTTTTTTAGAGTTTCTTTCCTGTTTTTTCCCCATGAATGTCAATGTTGTTTCTTTGCTTGAGCGCCATCTTCAGGACAAAGTTTACATTTTTAGTTTCACTACTGTAAAGACTCTCAAGAGTCTCAAAATGATCAGGATATTGTTTGTTCAGGATATTTTGATCTGTCAAGCTTCTTTGAACACATCAGGACAGGTGGGTTGTTCTCGTCTTTCTGCTCTGCTCCCAGTGTCTCTATATGATTGTGATTTGCTAATCCAGTATTTGCCCCGCCCACCCTTCTGTCCACCTGTTCAGGGTCCGGCGGCGGCAGGTCGAGCCAGCTTCGGCGCCGCAGCTCCTCTGGGTGTCAGCCGAGACGAGGAAGGAGGACGGTACTACAGCACCAAGAGAGGAGCTTTTCACGAAGTCTTCAACCTGCCGGAGAGTGAGCGCCCTCTGTCAGGTGGGGGAGGAACTGCACTTAAAGTGTCTGTACACATGTTATTTTGGCTCAGATTAAGACAGAAAGACTTAAAAGTGAAAAACTTTTTATATATTTTGTCCACTTTTTCTGTATGAACTGTAAGTGAATTTCCTGTTTGTTTAAACCTGTCAGGTCTCACTTTTAAATCTTAACCTGCATGTTGTTAGACTGCAAAGGATTCAAGAATATGCAGATCAAATTAAGTCCCTAAGTGCAGTATTTATTCAGTTATCATTCTGTTGTAAGTTAAATTTCCAAACATAAAGGTCTTAACAGTTTGAGTTAAGTACTTAAATGATAAAGCCTGTATTTTTATTCAATAATGAATCATAAAAAGTTCTTGTGAAATATCTAAAAACACTTAAAATCAGTGTTATAACCCGCATGGTCTGACTTTTGTGTTTTGTTCTCTGTGTATCTCAGTGTGTGAGAACGGCTGGCGCTGCTGCCTCATCAACAGAGACCGAAGGACGCCGACAGACTACATTCGCAACGGGGTCCTTTATGTCACAGAGAAGTAAGTATTTGACAAAAGAGCTGAACAGCAGCGGAACAGAAGTCAACTTTTGTCCGACTCTTTGCTTCAGAATGACGACAGACTGATGTGCAGGTCTGAATTCAACGCTAATGGTTCTCCAAACAGTTTGGTTGTTGTGCTGCATCTTTGCACATGAAGAGAACAAAGTCGGCTTCATCGGCAAACCTGCTGCCACCTACTGACCTCTTTTGGTATTGCAATACAACTTTCAAAACTTCAGATGAATAAATGGCAAATTTAGAGTGCATGCATTCATTTTCTTTTGAAGTAGATATATGTGGCCGTGTGATTGGTATTTTTGGTTTTTAATCAACAAAAAAATGATGCTTTTAAGCTGGCTTTCTTTAGTAAAACACTGAAATTCCTCAATAAAAACTGTAAATGTTTCTGTACTTTGATACTGTTTGACAGTGTCCAATCATTAAAAAAAAAATTGTCAAAAATCTTTAGAAAAGTAATCTGTTTGTTCATCCATTTTGGATTATGTCTCAGGTTTCAGTCTGTGACTCGGGTCTTTGTGAAAAGTCTTTAACAGGGTCTCATTTGTCTCCTCAGTCATCTGTGTTTCGAGAGCTCCAGTTCCAGCTCCAAGAGGAACAAAGTCATCAAGCTTGAAGACATCACTGACATCCAGAAGGTAAGAAGAGTCTCTGAAGCCCTGAGCCTTCACAGCCTTTTTACTGCGTGAGTTTAGGAAGATTATGTTTCCTGGACGGAGTCATATAGTTGTAGGATGAAATGTGTGCAGTTAACTGTGTGTTTTATTTGCTTGTTGCTGTTGATGGATAAACCAGCACCCTGTTCTTTGTTTATTAGAGAGACAGAACATTACTCCAATCCTTAACAATCAAATCTAGCTGAATGTGCTTGATTTGATTGTTAAGGATTTGACAAAAGTCTGGATTTTTTTCAGTTCCCCAAGTTTGTCATTGTCAGCTGTTGTCAGAGCAAAGTCCATTAACCCAAACATGCAAAAGTGCAGCTTATTGACAGTAAGCTGGAAAATAAAAAAGACATTTAAGGTGAAACTTTCATGTGAATTTGTAATTTTTATTAACAAATGACTGCTTGTTTTAGAGGAAAGATATTTGAGAAATGCATACGATCTGGTCCACTTACAACATTAGTATAATTTCCTATTTAAATGTTTATTATCTGTATAATAAAATACACAACAAAATAGAAATAAGTCGTCTTAAAAGTAAGAAAGAAACATATGAACTCAGTCAAAACTCACTGACAGAAAAAAACTCTTTCTTGCTTACATAATGTTTTTTTTTATGTTCTGTCATAAACCCTCTTTATTGATGCCACCTGATGCTTACTCATGTAAATAAAGTTTTATTTGAATACTGGCTCAGGTGTGTTGTCCTCTCTGTCTCTCACAGTACAAAGTTTTGTCCGTGCTCCCTGGATCTGGGATGGGAATCTCCATAGCAACGCCATCCACCCAAAAGGTAAGAGTCCAGAGGGAGGAGGCTCATAAAGGATTGGAAATAATGATCCAATCTCATGTTATAAAGGAAAAATTGGCTCACTCTCCTGTTTGTAAATAGACATTGAGACAGCAGACAGTGAGACGCAGTACGAGACTCGTCAGTGGTTGTGAAAAAAAGTACTGAGATCGCTCGCTTCAAATGAAAATTTAGTCAGTATTGATAGTAAATGGAGTCAGTTGAAGTCATAACTTCACAATCTGCTTTTATTGACTTTAATTACCTTTTAACGCTTTTTATACAGCCGCAATAACTTGGCAAACTCTCTTGTGAAATAGCGATATTACACTGTAGAAACACTGTTCCAAGTACATTGCCGCTTTTAAAATATTGCTTAGCTTAACTGTGGATTGAAAAAAATTTACTTTAAGTTTAAAAAGATTTCATATTTCATATATATGTCATGAGCACATTCTAACTACTTGTAATATTCAGAAGCTTGATCAAAAATAATGTGGCATCTGCTGAAATGGAGCTGTTCTGTAAAGTTGGATAACATTTAAAACACTTAAGTTTAATTATGAGATGCAGTTTGTGAGCAAGTGTTCTGTATTTGTTCTTTGTCCTGTTGCAGCCGATGGTGTTCGGTGCTATGATCCACAGAGACGAGGCCTTCGACGCCATCAACACTCAGTACATGAAGATCCAAGCCATGGCTGCAGCCACCAACCCAGAGACGTAGCAACACCATCACACATCACACTGGAACTTTAAACAGCTGCTCACTTCAATCACTGATTAACATAAGCTGATTAAAACTGATTACTTATTTCATGTCCAAGGTAACCCAACCAAAACCAATCACTGGTCATAAACAGTTTAAGTGAAAGTTCCCGAAAAAACAATTAACTTAAGGTCACTCTTGAGTGCAATGTAGCATAAATTCTGAAGTTGATGGCCAGAATTAAAAAAAAATCCTCATTAATATCTCAAATAGATAGTCGTTAGTCAAATAATAGCCTGCATAAACCAATAAAGACGAGGTAAAACCACTGAGGAAGGTGGGGTTTCCCGCTCTATCATGTCTCACTCGATAAAATCAGTGTAATGTACATGTCTACAGTATTAATTACATTTAAACGACAGCAATTATGTCACTCAGATGATAAGGTATCTCTGTTTTACACTGTTCTAGTTGTACTTTTGTCCCCATGGAGGTCAACACTCCCTACACGGACGCTGCATCTCCAGGGAAATTGCTCAAAAAGCCGCACACAGTCATCAGTCAAAGTATATTTCAGTGATAGTTACATTAAACTACAGGGTACAGTTATTACAGATATTCAGTAGCAGAAAATTGATAGACAACCTTCATATTTGATTAATAATTAAAGTCACTTAATCAAAAATCTCCAATCATTGTCTGGTTGCAGCTCCTTCAATGTGAAGATTTTCTGCTTTTCTCTCTTTTATATATTATGGTAACTGAACATTTTTTAATTTTGGAGTCTAATAAAGAAAAAAAAGGTGTTGCCTTGGACTCTGGGTAAGCGGGATGGGCATTTTTTCACTGTTTTCTCTCTTTTGACTGTTACTTATATGTTTCTGCAGAAACTTGATCAACTGGATTACTTAATTAAGAGACAAATAAATTCACAAACAGACAAAAGACCACAGAAATCAATTGAATCAGACAGTAAGAAGATGTCTTCCGCTGTGGACTCAAAGACTTTATAAACAGGACTTGAAATTCTCTGACTTTGCCGACTACTAATGGTTATATCTAAAATAACAATGCCCCAATTTAGGTCAAAACGGCAGGACTGAATCTTTAAATTTAGATAAAATTGTATTTTAAGCATATCCAGCTTCTGTATTGGGACGTGTTCCCCTTGCTTAGATTTGCACCTAATTAATTCTCATATAAACAACAAAGTGTGTAATACAAAACATGTCTTTTAGTTTCCAATAATTAGCAGATTCGATACTTAACAGGATGATTGACAACCTTTATTCTTTATGAATGTCCAAATACTTGTTCCTCAGCAACATTCAATGTCAACCCCCATAAATGACGTCAGCTTTTACCCTTTTTAAAAAAAAAAGTCCTAGCTAAATAGCTTAAGCTAGCAAAACAAATACAGAAATTTTGTCTAATCATTTGAATCAGAGCTTTTCTTTCTTTTATAATCTATAAAGCTAAACAAACAAAACATAGAAGAAACACATCAATGTTGAATTTTGTCCCCTAATTTGTTTCAATTAAGCTTTTCTCCTGACTTGAAGCTAATCTGCTAAAGCTAAATAACTGAAAACAAAACAGTTTATTGATTTTAATTTTATCCACTTGGTCATGTTCTAGATGTAGCTGTCTCTCATAGCCACTAAGCTAAGAGACTAAAAAAGAGCTGAAAAATTTTTTTTTGGTTATCTTTTGCTTAATTAACTTTACTTTTTGTGTTAGTGTAGCTAATAAGCTAAAGCTAACATACTTTATGCTTAGGTTGTTTTCTTTCCTCAAAAAAACGGCCTATTTGTTGACCCATATTCCCAATTGTTGCCTAGAAAAGTTTTTGCTCTTAAAATTCTATTAATCTAATGTAAAAAGGCCATAATTTAAAAAAAAATAATTCCAAGAAAAGTTACAATGAAATACCTAGATTTACCTTAGACATTCAAGCATCCATAATCTTGTTTTATATCTTCAGGAATACCTGTAAGTTTGACTTTTTAAGTTTGACACCAAATAAGAAAATTTGATCACAATTTGCTGGTTTGGTGAGATTTTAGTGTCTCTGTTCCTGCTGATCACAACCGATCTATAACTGTGTATTAATTGCCACACCAGCAATAATTGCTCAAAATTACTCAATCAGATTTACTACATTTTGATAAAAACTTTAGAAATGTTGTCAAACAAACTGTCCAAATTGGAGATTATCCGTTCAGTGAAATAGAAATAGGTACCAGTTTATTTCTCTTTAAGTTACTACACATTATCTCAGCGTTTGTTGAAACACATATTTTTTTCCACCAGTGTAATCAGGCCTCTCAAAGCTCTTTTGTTGCCAAATCTTTTGTCTGTGGTAGATTTTAATTTGTTATTTAAAAAGTTTTAACTTTTTTAATCTTTGCAATATTGATGCCAGTTGTTAACGCCATGTTGCCTCAGTCACTTTGTTTTTGGCATTACTTGACTGTGTCTGCTTAAGCTCCTTATCTTCCTGTTTTTGGTGGTTTTTTAGGTGATGTGTCTGTCCTGTTAATGTAAACGCTGTGACCTGTTGTGTATTTTTGGATTGAATGGTTTTATAAAATGGTGTCATTGCACATAAGTGTATTTTTTACCTAAAATTACTTCTGTTATTAAAATGTGATGTACATTTTTTAATTATCATTATTTAAGTAAAATAAAAGGTGAAAAATAGTTTTTTGGAAACAGTTTCTTGTTCTTAAATAATGCCAAAAGTTAATCAAAGCAGTTGAGTTCTTCCTTTAATATTTAAATTAATGTTTGGATGGTTTACAATCATAAAGGTTGGAAGGCAGGGATTTTAAGTAACCTTATATCCTGGTTTAAAGGTTTCTTAATTTTATGTAAGATTTTTTGTTTGTTTGTTTTAATTGATTCATTCAATGAAACTGCTGACAAACATTTCTGAAAATTCCTGTGGATAAGTTTATGAAAGTTCAGAGTGTGTTTCAGTCATAATGTTAGTCATATTGTTTTATAGTCTTCTGTATCAGCAGGATAAGAAGGTTTTTATTGTCAGTTACAGTAAGTTTTTATCACTTGCTGTGTGACAGCAATAAGGAATGCTGAAACACCCTAACAAACATCTATAAAACTGATGATAAAATTTGTCATTTGGTGTTATTATGAATTTTGTTATCCAATAAAAAAAAGTGTATTTAAAAACATGTCAGATTTTTAGTGATCATGAATAAGTAAATAAGTAAATTTTAAAAATCTTCCAATGACCTCCTGCACTATGGGCAAAGGCCACACGAGGTCCCACAAAAGCAGTAGATCCTGTCCCTGCATTTCCAATACACTGATCTTAGAAGCTTTACAGCATTTTCACATAACACAATATGTTTAATCAGGAAACTCTACAAAGTATTTACATAAAGAACAAAAGCTGTACATAGTTGATTCAAAGTGTAGACCCTTAAACAGGGAAAGACTTACAAATTAAGCTCAGATTCATTAATGAATTTTTATCGTCTTGTCCAGAAGGCGTGTCCAGTCTTGGATATATGGCATTGCGTCTGATCCTTTAAGAAAAACTGCTAACATCGAGTGTTGCAAAACCAGCTGCTGATAAATCATCATCAGATTTTATTATGGGTGGATTGTGCCAAGTCCTTGTCTTTCCTTTTGACTCCTCTCACAGCTCAGTGGACGGCGCTTGGTCATCCTCTGAGTCATCTGTTTGGTCCCCTGTCTTCGACTCAATTTCACTGTCCAGATCCGTATCCACCTCTCTGCTGCTAGATTGCGCATCGTCATCTTCCACTTCGCTGTCATTTCCTCTGCTGTCTGGGATAATGACAACCTCTACCTTGGCATCAGGGTCGATGTCTTCCTTAAACCACACAGCCTTATATCCGTCTTCCGAACGTCTCTCCTTGGTCAGGATGGGTTTCACCTCCTTCTCGTCGTCAGACTTGTCCGAGCTTGCCTGGCTGGTGTTGTCAGGCAGGATGTCAGGAAGCAGCACTGAAGACTTCTGAACAGTCTCATAGACAGGAAAACCCCCATCAGTTATTTTACTTCGTTCTTCAGGGCCACGAGAGCCAAGTTTTACTTCGACATAATCATTCTGGAAGGCCTTATTGATGTACTGGATGCCATCCTTCTGAGGCCCGATACCCAGCTGTGTAAGGACAAAACATCCAGGGAGAAAAGACAGTTAAAAAAACGAGCTTCGCATGCAATAGTGTGGCTTCCAATGACCGATCACCGTCCTAGACTTTCCGAATGTTATTAGACTACATTAATCAAATATTAATCAAATTAATCAAAATATTATGTTATATAGATAAAAGGTATTTGTAAGGCATGTGACATTCAAAATTTTGTGAGCGTCACTCGATAAATGTGTATGCTGCAAAATCTGGAAAGATGACCAAAAGTAGAACTTCCTAAAAGCCAGGAATATAAACAGCAACTTTCATGCAAAGCTGAATGGGTGTTGTGTGGAGCTTTCAGAAAGACATATTCCAGAATGCTACAAATGACAGCAAATTCTCCTATAAACATATAAATCATGCTTATTGACCATTTCGAATATATATAATCTACCATATTGTTAGAGCTAAAAAAAAAACCAAACAAAAAAAAACCAAATACCCATATGTTTGTGTGTCTAAGAACATGTTACTTTAGCACTATCTTAATTCAGAGACACAGATGACTCTTGTTGGTAAGAAAAAGGTCCCTGTTTGCTGTACTTGGCCTTACTCTGAGAACGGACTTTATACTTACAGAGCTTCGGAACACAGTGGTTTCGTAGATTTTTTCCCAATCTTGTTTACTCCTCTTAATATAACAGACAAGCAGGATGATGATCACCAGACAGATTAACAATAGGATACCAAGGGTTAAACCAAGTGCTAACATGTCCGAAAGTTCGTAACCTCCTGGTGGTTTCGCTGCAGAAACAAAGGTAAAGTGTCATAAAAAAGGTATAACTCTGAAACCATCTTGGTGGTGAATCTTTAAAGAGTAGCAAATTATACATCAGGAGTTGCAGTATTTACTCATGTTCAATTTAGTTTTGATTTTTTCACAGAATGGTGGCCACAGGTCTCATAAAAACAGATTCTGGTATTTGAAATAAAAAAGGGGTTAGACATAAAATCTTCAATTTTTTTTTACAGAATTTAGACTAAAACCAATGCTTAACAAAGTCAAGCTAACAATGTTGTAGCTGACTAAAAGCAATGCAAACAAGCCTTTAGCTAACTTGGGTTAAACTTAATCATCTGATAGACACTAACTAAAGTTGAGTGTTAAAGTCTATATTACTAAAGTTAAAGCCATATATGATTTACCAGAAGCTAACTGTTTTATAACCAAAATTAAAACTTGAAGTTTGATTAAACAAAAGCTAAAAGTCTTGCAGCTAACTAAAAATAAAGATAAAAACAGTTAACCAGAGCCAAAGCTTACAATCTGGTAGAAAACTACGTACTTGCTGACCAAGAACAAACCTAACAACTGCTGGTTCAAGTTAAAGCTAACAATTTGTAACAATCTCACATCTAAACTAATAGTTTTCCTTCTTGGTCAATTCAACAGATTTTTGAATTAATTTCTTTTCAAGTAAAGAAACAGTGTTATTCGCTACGAGTTCCGTGCCCTGTGACAGCTAGGCAGTTCTACATACGCACATTAAACCCAAGAGATTTAGGCTGTTTTTGTATTTTGAGGAAGTGTGCAAGGCATTGAGATGGAGGCAAGGTTCAAGTCTGGTAGCATCTTTTCAGACTTGATTGCTGTTATTGTAAGACAAAACCGGTTGGTGCCTTTGAATGACAACAACGAAGCCCCCTTTCTGGTGAAAGTCGGCGGCTCTTGATCACATGGAATGATCTTCAATCTTGATAAAACTTAAAAGCGTACCCTCATGCCATCTGGTTCATACTGTCATCTAGAATACAGGACGAGGAAGTGCCCATCAAATAACCTCAGTTTTGTTTTTCAATGGTCTTGTATTTGTCATTAAGTATACTGTGATTGCTTTCACTTTGGTTGGTTTGGTTTATTTTCCCAAACGGAATGTTTTGTATGACTGAAGCCGCTGAGAGAGAACCACCTGTGCTTGGGGAAGCAGTGCTATCTGTGGAGCTGCCTCCTGTGGCTGAACCTCCTCCAGTGGCCGCACTGCCCATAGTGCCTGGAGGCCCTGTGGTGACGGGACCTTGGTCTGTATTGCTTTTAGTGGTGGATTCCCCTTTGGATGTGGTGGCTGGAGGCCCTGCGGTGGCGGGACCTGGGAGGAGAGCACAGTTTTATGCCCCAGTTTTCTCCAACCTTCAAGACACTTTGTGCAAGACAAAAGACGCGACTTTAAAGGCTGACTGTCAGAGAGAAGAAAGGATGTGTCTTGTACGCATGCAATAAATTAAAGACATTTTTTGCATGGGAAGGACTTTAAATGGCTCATTTTAACGTGAATGGCAAGAGGTTACTGAAGGCAACAAAAAAGTAGCAAAGATTTAGGTCAGTACTTCTCAGTTACTGCCTTAAGTGATCCCATTTGTATAGTGCTCTGCAGTAAGCTTCTTATGTGCTTGGTAGTAGCTATGCTTCTTTTATACCAGTGGGGGGCTCTGCACACCCATGGTTAAGAGAGCACTCTTACACATGCAAGAAGACATGGGTAAATGATATCCCTAATGTGGAAAAGTCAGCACTCAAAGATAATGCAAAAACTATCCAAAAAAGAGGCTGAAGAATAAGTCTCCGGACCGATCTTAAAGCCTTTGAGAAAAATTAGGATGTTTCCGGAGTTTTTTCTATTTTCTTGTCCTTCCTGTACATGTTCATAAAGTGGAATCAAGCAGCATCCTGGTATGCACATATGTTTTGCAAGTTGAAAGATGTTTAACTCATGCAGATGTGTTCTCACATCTACTTGACCTAGCGGCATGCTTTACTTTTACAGTATATTTGTAAATCTCAGTTTTCCAAAACAGAAAAATAGTGATAAGACTAAAGCAACTGAGAGAAAGTCACCTGTATAAGGCTGAGCTGTGCTGGTTGTGGTTACGCCTCCTTGGCTTGTCTGACTGGGTTTAGTGGGTGCAACACTGCCTCCAGTGGGACCACTGGGGTTGGTGGTGGTTGTTTTGGGTGGAGTAGTCCAGGGAGAAGGGAGGTTATGGCTTGTGGTTGTGCCATCGGGGACGGATCCTCCTTTGGTCGTAGTGGCTGTATTGCTCGTAGTGCCAAGAGGCGCTTTGGTAGTAGTGGTGGTGAGACCTGAGAGAAGAA
>JAPZDZ010000023.1:25733577-25746139 GCA_029783805.1 Acanthurus tennentii | reverse complement strand
GAGGATCTGCTCCAGGGTTGGCCGATCAGATGGCTGCTGGCTCAGACACCAGCCAATCAGCTGCTCGCATTCTGCAGGAGAAACGTAAAAAAGGTGAAGAAGAATCTCAACAGGAAATGACTCAGGCAGAGCTTCCTCCCCATCACTGTATCGCCCACAACAGAGATTTAAAGGTTGGTGTTGTGTTTGTCGTGTCATGTTTTTTCACACCAAATTTGGGGGGGAAAAAGGTTACAGTCCAACATTTTTAGACACAAAGGTTCTTTTCACTCAGACTGACCTGAGGAGATCTTTCTCCTGAAGTAGACTCGTCCTCTCAGGATCTCCTCGTCCTGTTCGAAAGGGATGTCCCCACACACCATGTCATACAGCAGCACGCCGAGCGACCAGATGGTGGCCGAGCGTCCGTGGTACCGGCGGAACCGGATCCACTCTGGAGGACTATACACCCGCGTACCTGAAGGGAGGAGCCATTCAGGTGTTTTACACATTTGACCGTATACAGGAACAAGACAGACAGACAGACAGGTATGCAAGACATGGACTAAATATCCTTCCCAAAACCTCATAAGACTTTCCCTCACAGGTAAAAGCAAAAGAGCAGACAGGAGTGTTCCTGTTGTCGTCATGGTAACGCTTCCTGAAGTGTTCAGTCTCAACCAAACCAACGTGGTTTAACCTGACACTGACATTTAAGATCCATACACTGTGACCGAACTGTTCGGATATTTAATCCACGATTGCTTTCCAATATTAAAAAGTCAAACAGGCAGAGAAAGTTCGATCCTCGTTATTCCTCTGTCAATTTTTTGATGCTGTTGTCAAGGCAACTGCACTGCAGTAATTAGACATCAACTGGCTAATCAAACTCACCATCGAACTCGGTGTAAGCTGTGTCTTTGAGAAGAGCCCCTGAGCCGAAGTCGATGAGTTTGATCTGCCCGGTCCTCAGGTCCACCAGCAGGTTCTCGTCCTTGATGTCTCGGTGGACGACGCCGCAGCTGTAGCAGTGACGCACGGCCTCCAGCACCTGCAGGAAGAGGCCGCGCGCCGCCTCCTCATCCAACGCGCCGCGCTCCGTGATGTAATCAAACAAGTCCTGTCCCGGCTCAGGGCGCTCCATCACCATCAGCCAGCCATCCACCAGCTCCCACCAGTCCAGCAGCCGCACCACGCCGCCAAAAGCCCCGCCCACCTTCTTTAACAACACGATCTCCAGAGGGACGACCACGCCACACTGACAGAGAATCACAGAGAACATTTATACATGTATCACAACTCACAGTTCATTAAATTAAAAGTAAGAGAAAACAAACAAAAGATTTCCTGTGTTTGAGTCTGACTTTTAGACTTTCAGTTAAAAATTGCCTTTAGAAGTGAAAAATTTACTAAAGCAAATGTGTGAGGGTAAAAATGCAGGTTATTCTCACCAGAGAGCCCCACTCAGTCACTCTGTCCCTGCACACATGCTTCACCGCAACCTGCATGTAAACAGAAACACCACCATTAACATACAACCTCCATTCAGTTACATATATAACATATAATGTTGGGGTAAGTAAGGGTAGAATACACTCAGAGAAAAGAGTAGCCATAATGTTCCTGTTCTCATGGTTAACATTTATGTGAAGTTCTTTGTTTTTCCTCAGTCTTAGAATATTCTTCTTCGTTATGTATAAAAACGGTTTTCCCACAATTTTTGGCCGATGCCTTAAAACGTTTTTACTGAAATGTGAAATAGATTTCTGCTCCAAAAGAGTTTAAATCAAGACAGCAAGATAATATTTGAATATAAGACTGGAGTAAAGATTCACAGGCCACATTTCTTTGTGAAAACAAAGACCACATGCCAGACAGGACTGAGGCTGTCAAGATGCACAGCTGACAACAGTGAAGTAGGAAGAGGACAGGCGATACCTTTCAAATTAAAGCACAAAGTCAAAAAGAAGCCTTAATTCTCAATTGATGTAGCATTGTGTCTCTTTTTGAAAATACTGTTACAAATCTCGCTGTAGTTTGGAATATTTTGATAGCAGTTGAAGACGTGTTTAACTAAAAATTGGCTGTTTTCTTTAGAGAACAAAAGAACAGTCAAATTATTTATAGAGAAATTTGGAAATCTGAACTTTAAAAATGTCCTTGAAACTACGCTAACTATGTGCTAAGAATTTTTCTACAAGCAGCTAAACAGCCTTGTGATTAGATTGTCACACTTTTTCTACGGTCAAACATGAGCTCAAATATCTATTTTTAAAATGTAAGTGCTGCTTTTATTTTAAAGGCGTGAGCCGGAAACGCGTCTGATTGAGTTGCGTAACTTGACGCTACACACGTCGGCCATGCGGTGGGACCAAAACAAAGCGCCCGCCCGGCTCTTACCGGCATCCCGTCGGAAAGGCGGACAGCCGAGTAGACGGTGCCGAATCCTCCGCTGCCGAGCACCGAACCCAGCCGGTACAGCTTCTCAAACGGCTGCTTCTCCGCTTTGGCTGAAAAAAAGAGGTAAAATAAATAAATCACGACCACTAAATGTGATTTCGACGGTTAAAACCCTGCGGTGTTGCGCCAAAATCTGCCTCCCCCCTCCAACCACCCCCCTGCCACACACACACACACAAACACAACACGTCTCTCCATGTGTCCTCATGATGTTGTTTGGCAACCTTAGCTTTAAAACGACAGGCTTTGAATGTTAATTACAAAAAAAGAAGCATTATTTCGATCTGAAAGAATACAAATATCACCAAACACACGCGATCAGACGACCAAATGTCCTCAGATGACCCCTGATGTTCTTGTGTCAGCCGTTTAAAAATGGAGGACTGTAGACGGCATCATCGTTAACTCTTTAAACGATGCTGCAGGGATTTACAAAAGGAAAGACGCCGTTTTAACAGGAAAGGTCAGATCTCTAAGAGATGGCGACACATCTTAAGACCTCGCTCTCAAAATGGCACCAGACTGTTTTGATCAAAAGGTCATATGAGAGCACCCGTCCACTAGTCGAAGGGTACATTTGAAATAAATTAATTTAATAATGACTTACAATTCTAGAGTAATATTACGCAATTTTAGCTGATTTTAATTACTCAAGTGATTAAAGTCGATGCATCTGATGCCATCGGCTCAGTTAATTTGAACACATGTTGTTTTTTAGATGCTTTTTTTTCAAATTGAGTAACTTAGCCAACCATGTGTAACGTTACTGTGAATTTGCCGGTAAAAAGGTGTTACGCCGTATTATGAGACCCGTCAGATTCTGTGACCCAATATGTGATCTCACTTTTGGTAAATCCACTTTGTAATAAGGTTTTTTTTTTTTTAGAGGTCCAAAGATGACCGAGCAGGGTGAGGTGAGGATAAAGTAATTAGGTCACAGAATACGCGGTAACGCCGTCACGTTGCCGTTACCTTGCTGAAGCTGGAGCTTCGCCGGTAGATCCATGCTGGACGAGATGTGCGAGAAGGAGCCAAGCTTCGAGAGCAGCATGCTGCTCGGGGCTCCCCTTTTAAAAAAAACAGTAATAAATCACGACTGGAAAAACTGAATATAAAAATCCCAGACGACAGTAATGGCCTCGGTCCTTCTCATGGGCGAAGTGAAACATCAACACCGTGTAAATCCATCGTTAGTCCGGTAGTTTCCGCCGAGGAGCGGCCGGTCACCCTCAGCATCCAGAGGCGCGCGCCACTCTGCCTCTCACTCCGCCCGCCGCTGCCGATATTTACAGAGATCACACAGATCCTTCCGCCCGTTCACCGTAAATAACGCCACGAAACCTGCCGATTCTCACCTGATAAACAGCATCGTGCCGCGTCGTATCCGTTTACGCCGGATTGTCGGTAGTTTATTTAAAAAAGGAGTGTTAAGCCAAAGAGAAAACACACGGACTAGTTTTTACGCAGCTAATCAGTCGCAGGGATTCAGAGAGGATAAATCTGGCAGTGCTGCGGCTCATTAGAGAGAAAGGAAGCTTACAAATAATGAGGGGAATTTACAATAATCTCATCATGAAACAATAAACATCATAATCATTATTAACAGCAACAACAACAACAACAACAACAACAACAATAATAATAATAATAATAATAATAGAAAAATGAACATCACTTAACATTTTTATGTAAATGATGACTCAAAAAGCTTTTACTTTAATATAAGCACTTTTCTGCGAGAAAAAAATTAATATCGGATGCTGTTAGGGCATGAACTGGAGGTCCCGACATTTAAAAATTATCCTTTGGTAGGAACTTTCCATCCACTGGTGAGAATAAGTGCACAGTAAAGATTTGTACTAAAACTCAGAGGACAGGAAGAGACATAACAGATCTTAGCAGCAAAGACTCAGCATATCAATACAACTGTGAGTCCATCATCAATCCATATTACAGACAGTGTGTTTGTTTGTCCATTAGAAGAGGAAAAAAAATAAATTATTTAGTTTTAACTGTAACTAAACGATAATCATCTACTTCACTCCATATTTTTATTTAAGAACTGTATATGTTAGGAAGTATGGGAAATAACCTGTAATGTGAAGATTTTATTGTGCAGGTGTCTGTGTTAACACTCATGTCTTCTCACCATTCACCAGTCTTTCCCATATACAAGATCATGAACTGATTTTGGGGGGAGGCAGCAAAAAAATAAGTTTTAACAACAGCATTAAATGTTGATATTGTGTTTGCAACCAGCTGTTTCTTTCCACATTCAGCAGCTGCAGAGGTTTTGTCATTTTAGTCATGTTTGTGGTGAACATACGTCCAATATTAACTCTCTTTTGGTCTCCTGAGTAAATTATTGTCTCTCTAACTGCTCAGTGCTCGTCTTTGTTCACCATCCAGTCTGTCAGTGTGTGTGTCTGTTGTTTGGTGCTGGGCAGGTAGAGTACAGTGGGTTTATCAGAGCTTGTTTACTGAAAACAGCTGCCTGCTCCAGCTGGAGACACTGAGAGTAACTGTGCCGTGATAAACAAAGATTATTGAACAAAACAACTTCTTTACCTCTGCGTTTCCCCCCACAGAATGTGCCACACTAGTTCTTTGTATTTGCCTAAACAACACCCTGAAGATAACACGGTACATTTGTCTGCGTAATCTGAAAATTTCATCCAATGGCGCTGTTTCTTCTTCTTGTGTTTTGTTCTAGCTGAGTGGAGCAGAGCAACACCTGCAGCTGGTCGGAGACATCAAAGCGGAGGCAAAACATTCCCACAATCCCCTCTGTCTGCTCGCAAACTGCTGGAGCCGGTGGGACTGTTTTGATTGAGGAGGCAGCGGCCAGGTCACATGACCTGCTGTATTACTGCCCCACTGAAGCCAAATGTAGGTCAGCCCCTCCTCCCTCACTGTAAGTGACTGCAACAAGACAGATTGACAGAAAACAGATTTAACGTAACAAACAGAGAGTCAGGCTTGTTTTGTTCTGGAGACAAACATCTTCAAACTGATCTGAGTTCACATCAGTGAGACTTGCGTCACGATCAAGAGTTAAGATAACCTTCTTATTCACATTGATGTCAGTTTTTCATTTACATAACGAAGCTGTCTGCGTGACACACATTTCAGTCAAGGGTTTCCACTTGACACCGAATTTAATCCGTCTCTATATTTACAGAAAAATCACAGTTGTTTGCTTTTCCAAGTGGCCATTCAGCCGTCAGAACGGACTAAGACGAATTTGATCCTCAGAGCGTTATTTTCTTATTTGTATAAGTCATACTTAAAAACACGTTTTTGCTAGGGAATTTGTTATATTCAGCTACTTTAGGTGCAACATTTTAAAAAGGAAAGAGATTTTAGTAAACATGCTGATTTGTGTTTCTGGAAGAGAATTAGACAAAAGCTGTTATGAGTCACAGAGATTAAAAAAACTGGAAATTAAACCGAAGCTCTTGTCATGCCTGATATCACAGTGATTGTAAATAAGAAAACATGTTTTTGTTGAGCTGACTGCAGTTTAACTCCACAAAACAACGACAGATTCCACCAACCCTCAGCTCTCTTGTTGCCTCCTTGTCTGCAACACAAATGTGACTCGGGTCATTTGTTCCCTTCTATGTTTAGCTGCGTCTATTTTAAAAGCTGTGAAACAACTGAGCCTCCCTGCAGAGCGAAGCTGCTGCGTGCTGACTCACTTCGCTCTGGTTCCTCTTCAAACTTTTGGGAAATGCTTGAACCTTTCGTGTCATTTTCATGGAGGATATTTTCTTGAGTGTCCAGGTCAGAAAGTATTCATGTCAGGTCACAGCAGTG
The DNA here is from genome assembly GCA_029783805.1 of Acanthurus tennentii. Taxonomy (NCBI): domain Eukaryota; kingdom Metazoa; phylum Chordata; class Actinopteri; order Acanthuriformes; family Acanthuridae; genus Acanthurus; species Acanthurus tennentii. Next base: position 25,739,881 of record JAPZDZ010000023.1, on the reverse strand, counting down.
AGTCTGAGGACAGCAGCAGCGGTGGCGGTGCAGGCGAAGGATATCTGCCATGTCGTGGCTCTGGACTCACTAAGTTGACGGTTGTGGTTGGAGACACTCACTTCTCGGAGGAGAAGATGTTACTTGTGCAGAGTTGTGACTATTTCAGAGCTCTGTATCGTTCTGGGATGAAGGAGTGTTGGCAGGAGGAAATCCACCTCAAGCGTCCTGGAGCTCGAGGTTTTCTTATCGCCTTGGCGGTTTTAAGAGGTGAGATGCCCATACTGGATGCCGACGACATTGTGGAGGCCATTGAATGTGCTGCTTTCCTGCAGATGGCACCGCTGACGAAGCATCTCATCAGCATCACTGACTCTGACAACTGTTTGCTGATGTGTCACACCGCTGCGACCTTCGGCCTCATGGACCTTTACCACGCCGCCGCGTTGTTCATCCGAAACATGTACACGGACCTGCAGGTGGAGGTCAGGAAAACCTTTCCATCAGAGCTGATCTCCTACGTGGAGTCTTTGACCCCAAGTGTGTTTGTCGCTGTGGGGGCCCATGTGACCTGTGGTGTGGATGAAACTCTTCACGCAGCCTCCAGGACGGTCTGCTACCTGGACGAAACTGCCAATAACTGGAAAGTATTGACAGATCTCCCGCTGCAGGCCAGCACTTCTATGGCCGGAGTGACTGTTTTAGACAACAAGCTCTACGTAGTCGGAGGAGTTCATGGACTTTATAAGCAAGTGGTCGACTCCAGTTTCTGCTACAACGTGGAGAACAACAGCTGGAGCAGGATTTCCAGTCCAGCTCAGCTGAGATACAATCTCAGCCTCGTGGGTGTAGATGGTCGTCTTTACGCAATCGGAGGAGAGTACGAACGAATAGTGATGTCGTCCGTGGAAACATTCGACATCACTTCTGGAAAGTGGGGGTTTGCCGCCAACTTACCTCGACCAGCGGCGGGAGCGGCATGCACCAAGGCCATGAACAGAGTATTTGTGTGTTTATGGAAGCCAATGGAGACCACAGAGATCTATGAGTACGTCTCACAGAAAGATGAGTGGCAGCTTGTTAGCACGCTGATCCGACACCAAAGCTACGGCCACTGCATGGTGGGCCACAGGGACAGTCTGTACGTCATGAGGAACGGGCCGTCGGACGACTTCCTCAGATGCCTGATGGACTGTTACAATCTGACCTCGGGTCAGTGGTCGTCTCTGCCCGGACACTTTGCAAACAGCAAGGGATCGCTGTTCACAGCGGTGGTGAGAGGCGACTCCGTGTTCACGCTGAACAGGACCATGACACTCGAGTACGCTGTCGATGGGAAAACCTGGAAGCCCCGACGGCAGATGAAAGGTTTTCCCAGAAGTGGATCTGTGTGGACGTTTCTGCTACAGCTGCCACACACGCTCATGCTGCAGTGATTGCTTCCTTTGCTCTGGGATTTATTAGATTTTTGGTGTGTTTTCTTCATATATTATAGGAAAACGTGGGTTTTTTACAATGCTGGTTCTTTGTATTTTTTCCATCATTTCAATCAGAATTTAAAGTATCTTCTTCAGAAGCTTTTTGCTTAGAACTGAGAGAAGTAAGAGGAGTTTCTGTGTCAAAGTCTGTTTTCCTGTGACAACTAATCAAAGAGCTGACTGTTCAAACAAACTGTTTTGTTGTGTTAAAGTGGCAAGAAAAGACTCAAGTGATCCCTGCGAGACACGATCATGTTGGAACTGCTGTCAAACAGTATCTCCAGTTCAGACAAGCTCTCTGTGGATCTGGTCCAATCAGATCGCAGCTCATTTGTAAACAGTCCCTCAGAGTCAGTTGAGGACTCTGCTAATTCACCTGCCCTCTGGTTGGTGCTGCTCTGCCTGCGTTAGTCACCTCTAACTGGATTTATATGGTGATTTTTTGATGAGAATTGATTATTGTTTCATGATAAATCTCCTGTGATTGTCAACCAGTCAATACATTTTTAAATCTAATAAATAGATGATGACTAAAATGCCTCATGGTTTGGGTTGGTGTAAGGCTGGGTTTTAGGAAAAGGGAAACATAAACTGACAGGAAAGCAAACTTAGACACAAAACGCCACATTTACTCGTGAGGATACATGTTGGTTAACACTAAGCCACACACGTGTCTCTATTAGACAATCTAATCAGCATGCGATGCAATCAGTCTGCAACCAGGCAACATGCAAACCAGGATCCTTCATCACCTTCATCGCTCGTGTTCAGACCCAGAGGAGTGATTTCACTGCAACTCTAGCTGCCAAAGCTTAATGGTATAATTACTGTTGGGAGGAGTAACGATTACATTTTACGTTTGAGAGACCTTCTCAAGTATCGAACCACCTCCTGAGATGCTCATTTTTGTCAGGTTTTTGTTGTTTATGGGCTGTGCTTTTATAAGATGAACATTATTGGTTTACATCAGAAATATGTGGAAACAAAGCAGAGAAATTATGATGTTTGTTATTAAAATCTACCTACAAAATCTTTCATGAAATGTTTCAATAAACTTGTGATATTTACAATGGAAATCAGTCACTAAAGGGAAAATGTTAAGAGGAAAAGCAGAAGTTAGGAGAATATTTACACATCCTCCATCAGTGACAGGATGTGATTTCTGATGTAAATGTGAATCTGATTCATCAGCCAGTGTGTCTGTCAGCGCTGTTGGCTCCATGTGAACTCCAGTGTTTGTCCTCACACAGAGGAGTGTGTTTCCTGCAGCAGCCTCTGTTTCCTCTTGGCACCGAGCGATGATGACGATGGAGTTGAACGGCAGGCAGAGCCAGGCACCACAGGCAGCTGGCAGCAACGCTAAATCTGATCCCCAGTACAGTGAGAGTGGCGGGGTCAGGCCGGGACGCGACGCTCGGGCCGACGCCCTGTGCAACCTCGAGTCCAGGAGGGAAGCCAGGAGCCAGAGCGCTCGCTCAGGGACGGATGAGCATCAGTCTGTGGACATTAATCAGATTAGTCTGAACATAGGATGTGGAGCTCTGCTGCCTGCTTCGCTGCCTTTTACGGTTAAAATTCACTTTCAAATACAAGTCAGACCTGTTCTGCTTTATCTGCCCCCCAAAAAACGGCTACTTAAAAAATATGTAGTTACACATTTTAAAGTTTTTTATGTTAAATAAAACTGCCATTGGCCTGCAGGTGAGAACTGGCTCTGGTATATCAAATGTATCATTAATATTTATTATGATACATCGTCGCTTACAAATGAAATAAAGTCCGGAAAATGAGAGCTTGTATGATAAAGCAAGACTCAAACAATCCATGCAGGGCTTCTTTGTTACATGAAACCTATTTAGATTTAACTGCTGGCAAACCGGTGTTCAAAACTTCTGCATCTGTTGGTGGAGTGAAACTGGAAACTGGAGGTTTCTTTCTCAGACTCACAATTACAAACAGGATGTTGATGCAGTTTGAACAGTTTATCCCAGTGGTTGCATAATATGTTACATGCACACAGCATTAGTCTTGATTACATTATGAGGTGACTGTAAACCATGTAAGCCAGGTCCGCTGAGGTCAGATGTTCACCTCACATCTCTTATATTGGATCAAACTGCAGCATAATGTTCCAGCGGCTGTCAGATTCTGTAAAGCCTCAAAACGGGAACTTTAGAATAATATTTGACTCCATGTCCTACATTATATTTTCAAATGCTTTTAAAGGGAACAGAAAACAACTTTGGAAAAACATCATAATGAAGAATAAACACACAGATTGGCTGGTAAAAAAGCAAGTGTGTACTTGTTTTAAACTGTTCAGAGGTCAGCGAGGTGTCACACGCTTCATGATCCCTGTGTTTTCCAGTCCTGTGTTTTCATCCAACCAGCGCTGCAGAGGAACTAGGTCAGTCTAAATACAGTCCGCACATGCACACACACACTCGCAGACTGGTGGTCTGGAGTGGTGATGTCATTGTTGCAGTGTGGCTGCTGACCCCCCCAACCCGATCTTCACTCTGACATCTTGACCCCTTGCTGTGTCACCGTGCATCAAGAAGACATTAAAATATCATCAGTTACACCCTGAAATCAGCAGAGATCCCTTAACTTGTCCATTAAATTAAATGCAGCAAACCGTAGAATGACTTTCCCCTTAATTCACACATTATTTTAGAAATCACAAATCTAATTAAAGCTGCAAGCAGCGTTGGTCCAGACCTCGCACACCAGGCTCAGTCATGGCATTTGGTCCATTAAAATGAAGTCTCTGTTTTGAAATACAAACTTTGTTTTGCTTATGGAAAAATAAATCAATTTAAATATTATATATATACGTATAAAATATCTGATATGATACATTGCAGTATGAAATAAGATAATTATATCACACATTCCTTTTTTTGTTAAAGCAATACATTGTCTACGCCATTATTAATTAATTAATTATATTAATTAGTTTAATTATTTTATTAATTAATTAATTCATGTCAGGCGAAGTCATGTGACCAAGAGTGCATTCCACAGTGTGACATCATCGCATTCCACACGCTTTGATGTCTGATGCCTTTGATGTGTCTGATGACATCACATTCTATAAAACAGAAGCTTCTATCTTCAAACAAATAAAACTTCACTTATTCACAACCCGCATTCCAACAGAGAACCAATCTCAGTGATATAACTACGATTACAACTACGATTATAACCACAACTACGATTACAACTACAACTACAACTACAACAACTACAACTATAGCTACAGCTACAGCTACAGCTAAAGCTACAACTACAGCTACAACTACAACTACAACTACGACCACTGTGAAAATACTTCAGTATAATATTTCGGTACTGCAGTCGTATTCTTATCCAGGACCAATGGAGAGAACAAACCCTTCAACCCACAAGGTATGATTTTCTAAGCAAGACAATTTTTAACAAACTTTTCTCAGCATCAAAACACATCTTAGTGATTGTGCCTTTCACTTCTTACTGCCTCCTTGAAAGTTAATATTTATTAGCATAAAGATACGTATTACAATATTATCAGAACTGTTTTAAATGTAATTAGCAAACTGTTTGATGAGCTTTTTGATGAACTTTACACTCAAATAACTAAGCTAAAATGACAGTAAATACAGGCAGAACTCTGTTCTGTTTAAAGAGTTCTCTTGTTCCATAGTGTCAGGCTGAATTTTTACAGACTCCTTTGATGGTCTTAATCTAAATCCATTTCCTTTCTGAATGTTTTTACAGGACCAAGCTCCCAGCAAAATGCAGCAGTCTACAAGAGACACAGGACATCAGTCTCCACAGCCCTACAAAGAGCTGCTCAGAGAAAACACCTCTCTGAAAGAGCAGCTGAGGGCTTTAGGGCAATGCTGGCAGGAGGAGAAGAAGATGCTGCTGAGCTCTCTGACATCAGCAAGAACTCAGAGCCAAAGCAGCGGCGGTCTCAAACAGATCCAGAGTCTGGAGGAGCAACTGCGCGACCAGCAGAACGAGACCGAACAGGTCAGAAAGCATTGGCTTGCTGAATTCAAGCGGATCAATGCATCCTGGACTGTGAAGAACAAACAGTCCAGGGAGACCTGGGCAGAGGAAGTCAAGGGAATGAAGGAGAACTTTGAGAAGACCTTGACTGAGGCAAACCGGGATTGGGAAAACCGGTTTTCTGCTGCACAGGAGGAGTTCCAGGCCCAGCTGAAAACCTACCAGGACGACTGTGACAGGAAGGTGAGCCAGATCACTGAGGAAAAAGACGGTCTGATCGCCAGAATGATCACAGAGAAGAACTGCGTCGACGTAGCGTCTTTGGAAGGTCTGGACAGGCTCAAACGAAAGGAAGAGGAGATCGAGCGAGCCAGAGCTGAGTGGAACATCAAACACAGAGCTCTGGAAGATCTCCTAAACAGCCAGCTGGAAGCAAAGGATGAGAAGTTTGAGGAAGATCTGGATCAGAGAAGAAAACTGAGCCAGACAGAAGAAGAACTCAAGCTCCTCAAAGAGAAGATCAGTGAGCTTCAAGTAAGTCATCTCAGCTTATCATGTTGTTTTGTAATAGCCAACTGACAAGCTTGTTTGGATTTGAGTAAACACGTTAAATTAGAGTATTTGAAATAATATTTCTTGATTCCATAAAATTAACCCAAATTATTTTATTTTGTCAACAGGATTCTACCAAGAAATCAAGCCAAGTCATCCAGGAGAAGGATGCTCTCATCAAGAAGATCAGAGATGAGAAGAAGGCTCTTGAGAAGCGGAATCTTGACTGCAAAGCTGAGCTTAAAAAGAAGGAGGAAGAGCTTACCATCCTGAGCAAATCCAAATCCAAAGCTCAGGAA
>JAPZDZ010000023.1:25451210-25464327 GCA_029783805.1 Acanthurus tennentii | reverse complement strand
AGAATTCACCAGAGGGGACAATAAATAGGAATTTATCACAGACAGGAAGCGTTTTACAAAGTTAATAAAGTTTCCATGATCCAAACAACTGTTACTCTGGCACCTAACTTCCATTAAGCCACTTCTTATTGTTTTTACAATCCATCATTTGTCCGGAGAGAATAAAAGAGATGCAGTGTTTTAATTAGTGAGCTTTAAAAGGCGCTGTGAGTGTGATTGTTTTTACACAGAGGCGAGTCCGTCTCTTTCCAGTGTTTGTAATAAGTTGTGCTGCTGGACGTAGCTTCTCTCTAACAAGGCAAATTCCCAAAAATGCCAAACTATTTCTCCAAAGCAGGAGCTTCTTGAGAGTTGTAGAGAAATTAAGAATGTCAGTTTTTATTCCTTGCTTGGCAAACTCATGCAAAATCGACTATTAAACGGATAAAGTTTGTTTCTTTCAGACGGACTCATATTCACCTTTGCGCCTTCAGCCAGTGCAAAGCCTCCACCGACCAGCAGGGCCACTTTCCACGGCATGGAGGCCTGAAACTCATCCCAGGAGATCATGGCCTCTGGATGGACAGAGACAACAATATTCTGCTCACATTCTCCACAGAAAGGCAGACTTTTGTTTTGTAGTGAGGTGATGTGGATGTTAAAGCACACTAGCCTACGAACTGCAGCCAAACAGTCAGGTTTTGTGAATTTACCGTATTTTTTGGAGGGTCTGTGTGCAGGTACGATGAAGAAGAGGAGGCCCAGCAGCAGAGCCACGGTGGCGTCGGTGATGTGGTCCAAGTGACTGTTAAAGAAAGAGCAAAACTATGTCAATAAAAAGACCAAAACCAACCATGTGTGCGTTCATCTATAAGCCTTCTGTTGTCTCTACAGTCTGAGGCTCTCAGCTCAAAGCTCATCGCTTCCTGCTGAACATGTATTTAATTATAAAAAGCTTCCAAATGTAAAGTTTTGTTTTTAAAACAAACAGTTCGTCTCTGTTATTTTTATCAAACTTGACTCAAAGAGGAGCAATTAGCACATTTGGTAGGGTCTATTTTCAGCTGTGGATTAATCCACGTTTGAGGCTCCAGTGAGTATTTATGGCAGCAGGATGGTGTGTGTGTGTGTGTGTGTGTGTGTGTGTGTGATTGAGTCAAAATAAACCACAGTAAAATAAAAGGAGACTGTGACTCACTGAGGGAAGAGAGAAACCCAGCCAGGCATGAAACCTGGAGACCTGGTCAACCACAACAACACCATCACCAGGAACACCGCCGCCGTGAAAATCTCCTGAGAACTACAGGGAGGGCAGCAAGGGCAGGGAATGAGAGAGTGAATGAGTGAACGAGTGAGTGAATGAATTAATGAATGAAAGAATTAATGAATGAGTGAGTGAGTGAGTGAGTGAGTGAATGAATGATTGAGTGAATGAATGAATGAATGATAGAATTAATGAATGAGTGAGTGAATGAATGATTGAGTGAGTGAATGAATGAACGGATGAATGAATGAATGAACAAGTGAGTGAATGAATTAATGAATGGATGAATTAATGGATTAGTGGATGAATGAGTGAGTGAGTGAATGAATTAATGAATGAGTAAATGAATGAACGAGTGAGTAAATGAATGAACGAGTGAGTGAATGAATGGATGAGTGACTGAAGAAATGAATGAGTAAATTAATGAATGAATGGATGAATTAGTGAATAAATTAATGAATGAATGGATTAATGAATGAGTGCGTGAATGAGTGAATTAATGAATGAATGAGTGAATGAATGGATGAATGAATGAGTGAATGAATGGATGAATGAATGAAGTGATGAATGAGAGAATGAGTGAATGCATGAGTGATCACCTCATGGGTCCCAGTGACTTGACCTCGTCTTCTATCACTTTTCTCGCCGCTCTTTCCTTCTCAGATTGCTCTCCTCTGCATCGCCACAGGAACTTGAAGCTGTGTGTGAATGTGTGTATGTGTGTTCAGTACACACACACAAACACATTATATTAATGTTTGGCCAGAGTGAAACACTCAAAGTGACTTAAATGATTGGACCTGATTGATTAAAAGCACACAGAGAGCACACGGCGCTGACGGGCTAATGGAAACATTTCTGAGCATGTGTGGAGGCCAGCGGCGTTCACAATTAACCTGTCTGACACCATCACGCCGCTAATGCTAATATTAGCACTACACTCATGTCTCTATCAGGTTGTGTTAAAAATGAAAGCAGATATCACAGGGTTCTGAGACTTTATCACATATTTATGAAATTCAAGCTGAGTTAGTAACATACACATTGTCTGTCAATCTTATTTTATTCCTTGATGGTTTACATCTTATTCTTTGAGGCTGATATTATGTTATGTTAAACTTAAATTTTGATCGGAAATATATTGTATATCTCCTTGTTTGTTTGACTTCTGCATTTGATTTGTCAAAAACTGCTATCACATAAAAAGAATAAATAAAGGAAAGTGATAACAACGGACATTAACAGACTAGTTTGTGTATGGAAGTCCTGTGTTATATGCTAAAAAATATTGCTTCTTCTAGAAAACAGGCACTTAATGAAATTTCCAATTTTAAATAAGGAACGTATTTTCTAATTACTAAAGAAAAATAAAAAATCAAGAGAAAAGAAAATATAAGAGAAAATATTAAAATTGTGGCCCAGAAGGGTTTTATCTCTGAATGTTGATGGACGCTAACATGACAAGGCTGCTAGTAAAAAATAAATTCTGTAGGCAGTAATTTTGTGTCACTTTAGCAATTCCAAAACCACAATCATAAAGTTAAAAGTGCAAGGAATAGATTAAACTGTGTGTTTATATTTGTATTTCAGCCTGAAATGTTAGCTTGTCAGGCTACTAGCTTAAAGCTAGCTTAAAACATACATTATTAACCTATCATTACTTCTGAGGCTAAGAGTTAGCATTTCATTAATCAACATTAGCCTCTTTCAAGGCTAACAGATGTGTGGAGGTTAGTCCTGGATGCTATCAGAATTTAAGCTAACATTATCAGTTTATATTCTAGCAACACTATTACCTGACACTATGTAAGTATAACTGTATGCGACGATGCTAAGTATTGTAATTGTTTGATTAATACAGTTTTCCAAAATCCTCTTTTCTGTCTGCATTAAACATTAAAATTTCAGTTAGCGCTAGCTTAGTTAGCTAGCTAGGAGGAACTTAGCCACATATGTGTGGTTGCTGTTTGCTGTTGACTTTTCTTCACAACAGCTTTGAGTGGATGAAAAGTTTCATTTGTGGAATGGAATGATAAAATTGTGATAGGGAAACAGATAAATGTTGAAATAAATCAAAAATGGACGAAAAGGAAAAAACAACATTGGTTAACTCTGACTTTGATGAATCTAAAGAACTGAGGTGAATATGGAAGATGGAAACTACAGTATGACGATAATATTAGTTGGAATAAAGTCATAGATGGGATGAAATCAGTAGCCAGATGTTGTGCTGAGACTCACTCTGAGCCGATGAAGAGCCAATACAACCATATCCATGTCAGCAGCAGCATAATAATACTGATTGGCAGGCAGAGCAGGAGCCAGTTCCCAAAGTTAATGCAGTCACAGTCTGGGTAATTTCTGCAATCAAAAACAGTGTTTGAGGTGGATTTGATTACATTTCTTATATTATGCACACAGAAGCTTTGAATCCTCTGCCTTTTGTTCCTCAATTTACCGTCATCCAACAGCCTGACTCAAGCAAACATTCTTCACAGGGCAGTTTTAAATTGGAATTCTATATTTAGCAAATACCAACCCTAAAACATGACGGATATTTTTCATCCTCTCTGTATGCTGCTTCAAATGCCCTCACAGGGTTTTCTTTTATGTCATTCCTCTGTATTTTCTGTGTCTCCTTGTCTTTTGTGCTCTCAGCATGTTTGGCCCACCACTCACTGGTTGAGGTATTCGGAGAAGATGAGGTTGGGCGACGTGCCGGGCATTGTGCTGATGCCTCCGATGCTGGAGGAGTAGGCGATGCCAATGCACATGGCTTTGCAAAGCATCAGGTCCCCTTTACTCCTGCTGGGAGCTGCAGGCTGGCTTACCGCAGCCTGCAAGACAAGACCAAGGGAGAGAATACCCAAGAACAGCAGCGTTAACGGTGGAATACAGAGGAGAAATTTAAGGATGAAACTGTCGGAAATAGGCTCACACAAAAGAGATTAAATCATTTAGTCCCTAAATTATATTAATAACAACATTTCTCAAAGCAGTCATGGTGTTAAAGGTGATGGTATTAGTGCTACAGTAAAATCTGTGGAGGTAAAACAGCATCAAGAGTTGCAAAACAATCAGTATAAATAGTAGTAGGAGATTCTCTTTTATAGAAACAAACTGTATTTTTTTTTTGTTCAGTGGTTTTTGTACCTGAGCAGATTCGGACACCGTCTGTATCTGCACACTGATGGAGTCTTCACCAACATCTGGATGCTTCTGGTCACTGAGGAATGAAATAATAATGATGAAAACAAGATGACAAAAACATGAAACAATAAAAACAGCCAGAACCCAGAGGTAAAGTGAATGCAACAGAAGGAGACAGCAGTGTTTTTATCAAGTGATCAATGAACAATATTAGAGACCGCAACCTTTCACGTACCTTTCTTTCATCTGTTCAACATGGCTGTCAATTTCTGCAAGAATAACAGACTGTGGTTAACCTCCCCCTGCGCTTATGGCACCACTGTGCCGCTATTTGAGGAGGCAATTTTTATGGCAATTACAGAAAATGGTGGAAATTAGCTCCATGTGTGGCTGCGATGCTTTCCTCCCAGTGTGATGCCAACAGTCGTGATTTTCCCTTTTCAGAACTTTGTGTGACTTTGTGTTCAGTTCGTGTTCGCTGACTGCTGTTCGTCTCTCTGCGTGTCAGTTAGCCTGATTTTTCTTGATAATTTCTTTTAACAGAGTTTTAATGACAATTTATGACCTCAGATTGATGCACTGTAACTGTATTTTATCTCTGCCTCTTTATCTGTATTATTTTGTGGAGCAGAAAGTATAATTCTTTTCTGTGGTTTATATTAGAGAGGTGTTCCTGTGTTTCAGTAAAAACAAAAACTAACATTTCAAACTGTAAATAATGTTTTATTAATGTTGCACATTGACTTTAATTAGGCTTTTCAGATGTTACACAACACAGCTTAGTTGCCAGGTTGTGGAAAATCCCCTTGGTCACTGATATCTTATCTCCTTATCAAATAACTGTTTTAAAGCCAGTAATCATATAAATTAATATTGTACGTGGTGATTTGAAGGATGAATGCAGTGTTAAGTGTTAAAACTCTACAGTTATTTTGTTTTGACATATTTCTCTATAAAATCAGAGGTAAAAGTTAATACCGTCCAGCTGCAGGTTGGGGTTGTCTTGGCCGGCGCTTCCCTCCTCTTTTGCCTTCAGGATCTGCTGGAGAACAGCCTCGACGATGGGCATCACCATAGAGACAGCCGAGGTGTTCTGGACCCACATGGAGAGGACGGCACAGCCGGTCATGAAGCCTAACATCAGCCTGGAGACGACAGCGTGGTGGTCAGAGCGAGTCAATGCACCAACACCTCAATGGCAAAATCTGACTATCCGGAATAAACATTATAGATATCAACGACATTAGCTTGACTAATCTAAACTACGCTTTGACAGGTCAAAATCGAATCACTAATATCCGTTGTTGGATAGTTGAAGACATCTCTAATCCAGTTTTAACAGTTTTATGACCAATTTGAGATATCTCTAATCATAATTAATTTAAAGATACGTATAACTTAATAACAGATGTCTACAACTAAATCATGACTCTCCATAATTCTGTTTGAGATATCTGCAACATTATTTTGGCTAGTCACAAATCTAGCTCAAGATATCTGAAATATAGGTTTGAGTAGATAAAACTTAATTTAAGATATTCGAAAAGGACAATACAGACATCTTAAACTGAGGAGATTCAAATGTATCTTGAACTGGAATAATGACCAGGTAGAATTAAAATGTCGATATCTCAAAACCGGAATTATGGATAGTCATAATTTAGTTGCAGAAACTGTGGATATCTACGAGGAGAAACCCCATGCACATGAATGACGTTATTTGTCCTACAAAGAATTATGTTGTGGAAATCTGAAATGTTCATTTTTACTACAAAGATACTGAATTGCACTTATCTGTGATACATATCCAGACTAGCTATCAAATGTTAAAACCGCTTGCGACACACGTCAGATGCTTTCTGAACCACAGCATCTCCTCCAACAACACACACTGGGTCAGTTTTTCCAGCTTCATCCTCTCTGAAGATTCTTTCAGAAAGGCTTTGTTTTGGGGTCAGAAAAACCTTAAATAACTAAAATGCAGAGGATCTTTACATGCAACATTAAAGAAATGCAGGCATAAGGGGGTGTGAGGTGTCACAGAGTGAAGCACAGCCACAAAACGTCTGTTATTGCCTCTGGATGAGCTGCAAATATGCAATCAATATTCTCATAAATCATGAACATCGTCTCCAGTTTGTGGAAGAACACAAAGCCCTTTGAAGTGGACATGTGAAGCAGGACTATGATTTTCTTTTGCTGTTTGACATGAAAATTTTACACACAGGAGGAAGTTTTCACATAAAGAAAACTCGTAAGAAATAAAAGTTTGCATCGAGGTGGCGCTCACCATGCCGGGTTGACTCCCACCATGGTGACCAGCCTCAAGGCGATTCTGCGGTGAAGACCCCACTTCTCGATGGACGTGGCGAGGCAGATGACGCCCACCAGCAGGAAGTGGAAGTCTTTAAAGTACTCTTTTGCCACCTGGAGTAAAAACACTGATTTAACTCAAATACTAATAACAGGAGAGTGGACCTCTGCAAGTAGAGAATAAAATAACAAATTCATCTTTGGCCCAGTTTCTACGTTCCCACCCATGAGTACACCTATTATTAACATCATTACGTGAGCACTGGATGCTCATTGGCTGCAGCAAACACATTTTCAAGCTGTTCTTTCATCTTAATCTCATACAACCCTGCACAGTTTCGTGATTGCATCTTGCACACATTTGACTACATTCATAAAATCTGTTGACAGACCAATAAACACTTGGCAAAGAACTCAAAGTCACTTTTGACTCAGTTGAATAAACTTGAGGCACATCTGAGGGTTGTGTAAACTTGGATAAGCCATATTCTTCAATTATTAAACTTGGACAAAAGTAAAGTCATGGTACTTGGCCCCAAACAACAGAGACACGTTATCCAATGATCTAACTGTTTTATGGTTTTACTGTAGCATCCTGTTCCACTAAAAGAAAAAAAGTTAAACAGCTTTCCAGGAAATTGCAATAATCAAACCCATTCTGTGTCATAAAGATGCAGAAAAACTAGTCCATGCATTTGTTACTTTTAGACTAGACAATTCAATTCCTTGTTATCAAGCTGCCCCAATAAGACTTTAAAGAGTCTACATTTGGTTCAGAATGTGGCCGTTCATGAACTAACAAGAACTGGTGTGACAAAATATATTACCCCAGTTTTAGCTTCTTTGCAGTTGCTACCTGTGAGATCCAGATTATGATTCAAAATCCTCCTCCTCACCTATAAAGCTCTTAATGCTCTGGCACTGTCATAACTAAGGGAGCTTATCTTACTCTATTGTGCAATTAAAACGCTGCGTTCTCAGGATGCAGATTTACTTCCAAAGGTTCCAAAGGTCTCCAAAAGTAGAATCTGAGCCAGAGTCTTAAGTAACTTCCAGCTGTGGTCCTGAAGGCAAACACTTTCCCCACATTTAAGAGAAGATTTAAAATATTCCTTTATGATAGAGCATGTAGTCGGGGCTGGCTCAGGCTGAATTGGACCAGCCCTTATGCTGCAATATAAGCTCATGCTGCAGGGGGGCTTAAAAAACACAGTGAGCACTTTGCTACCCTCTCTCCCTCCATCTGCCTTGCATTTACATTCTATTAATTTTTATTACTAACTTGCCACCTTCCCCACTCTTTTCTGCTTTTTTGTCCCGCAGATTCCCCTGGATGACTGTTCCTGGATGATTGAGCAAGGCTGCACTTTCTACTGTGACTGTTATTCATCTTTACATTATTATTGTCATTAGTAGTAGTAGTAGTAGTAGTAATGGTAGAAGTATTTATGTTCTTTATCTTCGTCTTATCATTATTGTACACTGACACGTAACCTTCATAGCATCAAGCACGGTCTCTTTTCTAGTTACATTTCTACAGTTATAGTATTTTTTGTATCACTGTTTCTGTGCTTCTCTGTCTCTCCCTTCATTTCTTCTCTTTCTTTCTCTTTTTCTTTCACCCTTTTCTCTCTCTTCCTGTCAGATGGCCGCCCACCTCTGATCCTGGATCTGTTTTGAGGCCTGTTTTTTTTGCCTGTTAAAAAGACATTTTTTCACCGCCAAGTGATGCCCTCAATTGCTCTCAATTGTTGGCTCTTATTTGTTGAATTTTTGAGTGTGTAAAGTGTCTTTAGACAACTTTGGTTGTGATTTGGTGCTTTACAAATAAAATAATCTGATTTTATTTGATTTTGTGTTGTTGTTGGTTTTTTTTATGTTTAGACGAAGAATATCCAGCCTGCTAACAGACGGTTAAACTCACTTCTGATGACGACATGATACCGAACATGGGGAAGAGGATGGCGGGCAGCATGGCGGTCATAGACAGCGGAATCGCCTCCGTCATCCAGAAAACCGCCATCAGCAGCAAAACAAAAGCACATTCTGCCACCTACAGGAACAAAACACACACACAGGAGCAAAAAACACACACACACGCCATTGCATTGGTTTGTCAGTTTGTCATAGAGTGACAAAAACACAACATTGGATACTTTTAACAGTTCAACATAAAATCTGTTGTTGCAGAAAACAAACTGCAGCCACACAGCTGCATCAGTTGTTAATGCTGCCTTCACATACAATACAAAGTAGGAAATTCTGGAGCTTCTGCAGCTCTGTGCGTGTGCATGTTGTGTTAATTGAAATGCTTTGATTTAACTGGAAGTTTCTTTCTGATTGTAGCTGTTATTCTTTAGTTTTCTAAGTATAAAATAGTTCTTGTTTTGGCTTTTTTTTAACCTTGTGATTCGTGTTGTTGATGATGTTTTAATACCTCCTGCTGTGCAGCGTTTGTTGGAAACACAGAGATTAAACGGTAAAATAAATATACTGCAGAAACAAAACTAGAAGCAAAAGGAGGCTAAAAAGTTCTGCAGAAAATCCCTCTGGTTCTGTCACTTTGCTGAAATTGATCTGATGAATTTAAAAACACTGATTAGTGCAGCTTTAGTGCAGATTAAACAGCTTTTCTCACACATCTGATTGACAGGGAACTCACATGCACAGCACTGATGACACTGCAGTGTGCAGTAAATGGAGATGAGCTCCATATCATAAAGTTTAAACATTACAACACATTAAAGAGCAGCAAAGTTCTGCCATCCTCTTCGTTCACTTTACCTCCATTCATGAACTTTAAATGAGCTGTTTTTTATCAGAATTATTTCTACACTTTGCTCTTGTCGACCTGCAGGTGCGTAAAAAAGACTAACCTTCGTCCCAATGACCAGAGGAAGAGGCAGCAGCAGCAGCGGTGTCAACACAACCACAATGACGGAGCGACACCTCCACAACCCTCTGCTCCACATCTTCAGCATTGTCTTCTTCTACTTCTGCTGCTGGTCTTTTATTTATCCTCCTCACCCCTGCAGATTTGTTGGTTTGATAACTGACCTGTTGCCGAGCTGGCAGGAATGCAGCGTCAGGTTGACATCCTCTCAGAGACTTGGCCTCAAACTGCGTTGGGTCACAGGTTATGTATCGTTATCTGCTGTTGTAGTTTTCCTGGGCGAGACTCCAAACCTGCGTGTTATCTCTGCACCAACACAGGTGAGATAAATACCTGGCACAGCCTTTTGATGACACTTTAAAGGGGCAGTGACAGAAATATTATAATGTTGCATTTAATGCTTTATTTTTACACATTCCTACACACAACTCCAGTGCTTACTCTACATTCAGTCTGCACTGTTTTGCTAAAACTTCCCATAATTCCAAATAATATCTTCTGGAAAACTTCACAGAGAATTAATGAATGTTTTCATTTTCTCTGCGAGTTTTTGGTGGAGGTCATGTGATCCTGTAGTTCCAGTGTGTTTTTCTGTTTGTAGTTTTTCCTGCACTGAACCCCTGAATAAAAACAGTCCTTTAAAGGCAACAGAAAGTGATCTTCTGTCTCTTCAATAGTTTGGCGTGCAGTGATTGTTTTAGTGTTTATTGAAAGCTGAACTGAAGGACTTTGCTCCCGCTGTTCTTCATCACTGTTTTGGAGGACAAAGTAAAAGAAGCAACAGGTGAACCAGTTTTCAAAGAGTCATCTGCTTTTTTAAAAATTAAAGCTGTGCACTGCAGAAAATTCATGCTGTTTTTTAAAAAGTGGTTCATGTGGATTTGAAAAAAATTACTTTTATGAATCATTCAGCGAGTCAAATTTGCATGTAAACAAAAAACTGAAACTTTGATTTGATGTTGTGGTTGGTTGGTCAGTTCCACAAAAACCAACCAAAAATATATGTTATGTTATGATGCTTTTCCCTTTTGTTTTTCCCTTTTTTCCTTCACAGATTTTTCGATTAAAGATACAACATGACACAAATGAAGGACCAACATGATTAATACTCGTTTTTTTTAAATGATTAAAACTAAAAAAACAACAACTGACCTACATTTGAGCCTTTCTGTCTGTTTTTATCTTCTCACAATTATTGACAGAAAAAAGAAACAGTTGAGATGTTTGAGCAGCTGTCAGTTTGGCCTCTTTACGATCTCTTTAACAGACAGTTCAGTAGGTTCACAGGTAAAACATACCTGAGGCGTTACGTCATCAAATCCAGGTAAAAGAGCGACTGTTTACAGTTAACTGTTTGTTTCAGGATGATTACATTGTTGATTTAACTCCACCAAATGTTAAAGGTGAATTTTTATTGAGCTACCTGAAACTGCAAACTGCTTCTTTAGTAGCTTAAACAGTTTTAGAAAATTGTAATCAGTGAATTTTACTTAAAACTTTCAAACATCAGCTTTGTGACTTTGACTTCCACCTTTTATGATAAAATGCCACTAAATATGAATGTGTTTCAAATATTACAGCCAGTCTGCCTTCTTCAAAATATCTTTTTCTAATGAATCTGCTTGAAAAATTTGGGATTCTTGCTGGAATTTGAAATGTCAGTCAGTGAGTTTGGATAAAAAATAAAAACACCTGGGTTCATTCTAATTTTATCCGAGGTATGAGCATCCTTTAAGAAACAACGATGTATTTGTAGCTAAAACATCATAAGAATAATATCCACTATATTAAATTAAATGTGTTGATGCTTTGAATGGAAGGTTCTGTAAATCAGACTAAATCAGTGTTTGTGCCAGAACATTCACCAGTTAGCATGAAAACAGTGAAAGAAGCAGCTCCTCATCAAACCTGATGTCCAGTTTCCACCTGCAGCTCTGTGGACGTGGAAACATCTGCACACATCAGTGCTGCTGAAACCTCCTTCAGAGGGTCTTAACACACATTCAGCATTTAACTGAACACAGCTCAGTGAAGTTTCCTCTGGCATACTTTAACTCCTTATCTTAAGGTCCTCAGAAGGCCGTTAAACAGTTGCTAACCCTGCTTGTGACCTTTGACCTTTGGCTATTGCCTCTGATTATAAAAAAACAAAACAAAACAAGAGAACTTATTTAACTGGACTTACAAAAAAGGGAAAGGAGATGTTTTTAAGCTGAGCTGGAAATGTTTTTAACTGTGGATGTAAGTGTGAATTTGGTCAAAGTTCTTTAAATCTCTCACACTGAGTCGACAGTGGCTCAGTCACGTCCTCACGAGCCTTGAACACACCGTGACGGTACCACACACTCACATAAACACAGCTGCTATGTGAGCACACACACAGGTCTGTGCGTGATTATATCACTGTTTAAAGCCCCTTTGCACAGATACAATCACAACATATCACGACTTGGAGAGAGTCACTGCTTTTTTATCAACAGCTATAAAGTCAGAGAGCCATATTACATGATTATTATATGATGTTATATCATTCTGATTGTGTATTAGTAACACACATAAACCGTTTTATTGCCGTGTTCATAAAACATTCTGAGCTGTTGCTTTTAAAGAAATAGGTCCTCCTGCACGTCTCCCAGCCTGATGCTACGTCCTGTTAGCTTAAAGTAGCCGAGCTCTAAACTGTGCGTTCGCTTCGTTCTGCTAGAATCAATGAACTCAAGCAGAAGTTGACTTCATGAACTTTATTGTAGCGACGGATAATGAAAGCGATTGAGTTCAGACTGACGGAGGAAATACAACCACATGTTTCCTTAATGAGATGAAGCTGATCTGGTGTCAGCCGCACACTTGTCTGGTTTCCATGGCGATGGGCCTGGAGACGAGCTGGTCGCTAAGGCCGGCGGGCGGCCCGGAGTCGAGGTGCTCGGCCATGACGGAGATCTGGCTGAAGTGGCGCCGAGCCAGCGTGTGTTTGTGCTCGATCCTGCTGATGAACGAGGCTTTGTACACCTGAACACACACACACACACACACACACACACACACACACAGGAGTTTGTGTCACAGCTGGAGTTTTTTACTGCTTGACCGGACAAACAGATTTAAACTGAACACACCGCAGGAGGGATCAGAACGAGACGTCAACATGGCAGCAGACTTTGGTTTGGAAAAACATAAAAAAGCCTCGATGCACAAAGAAAAGTCCATCCAAGAGAAATGCCACTTTGCTGCTGGTGTTTTATTAAATCACAGAGATTCTTTCACAGAGAATCACAGTGATTCTGTTTCGCTGATAAACAAGTTAAAAGTTTTCTTTTGTCATGAAATTTTAAAGGTTAAAAACATTTAAAACATTCACAGCTGGAACTTTTCAAGCGGAAAAGTTTCAGAAACTTGACCTGTGATTTTACGACAAGAACCAGGAACTCAGGACTCTTTTCCACCAAATATTAACAAACAAATGCAATAAAACTACATTTCCCTCCTCAGCTGCAGCTCAGGAACAACATTCAGACTCG
>JAPZDZ010000023.1:25371508-25396575 GCA_029783805.1 Acanthurus tennentii | reverse complement strand
GTCCCTCACAAATGTATTCAGTTCTTTTGAGAACAATGAAAACTTCAGTTAATTGTCAGCAAATGAAATTCCTTCTGTTCTCGTGAGTCGAGTCCGTTGCTTGATTTTCTGGCCAACAGTGACATTTTATTTGCACTTAGTAATCCAGCAATTTCTTATTAATCTAATTGTTCCTTTGTCTCTTTGGTTCTCCATGTTTTTAAAATCTGTAATTAATAAAACCTGTTATGCACAACTGATACAGCCAGGAATATTTTAAGACCTACTGTATCTGATCACTGATCAAGAAGAATGAAAAATATGTGTTAGAAATGTCCAAAAGTCAAAAATCCAAACCTCAAATCAATCTTATTCAGAACTTCTAGATTTTTTTCATGTAATCTACCTCCATTTGAACCAAACATGGAGCTGTCTGAGGAGCAGAGGGGCTCTTCACAAAGCTGGATTAGCAGAACGAGCTTAAATCTACATTTTTTTTTAAAAAATTCATTGTTTTCTTTCAAGAAAATAAAAAGTCTTTACATCCCTGAAACATAACACCTAATGTAACGTCAGAGATTAATTTTCAAATCTGAATTTGCATCACTACATTTATTATGTTGTGAAAAGATTCGGTCCAACTTTCTAATCCTGCTTTGTCAAATATCTTCCCAGAAACAAACCTTTGAGTGTAAACAGAGATGAAGTTTGATCACAAGTTAACTTGAATGTTGAACTTTAACTAGAATAATTAAACTACACTTCACTTCAGCGGTCACATCAAAAATGAGTCCGGAGTTTGATATTTAACCTTTAAGATCCCAATGTGATCATTAAGAGATCTAAAAGATAAATTTAGAGATATAAAGAGATAAAGAAATACAATTATTTAGCATATTGATAACTTCCGCAGATTTTAATGCATCTGCTGTTTATTTAAAGAATTAAGTTTTTCTGATTGCATGAAAAAAGAGAGAAAGTTGTAGCTTTAATTGTCTTATGAACTTGGTTTCTTGTGTAAAGCAACAAGAATAAAAACAAGACAAAGTACCAAAAAACCTCCCCATTGTTCAGTGACAGTAAAATAAAAAGGTTTTGTTTTAAAAGATCCGATGACAAACAAGATGGCGTCATCTGTACTTTCTTTGTAAAAGTTTTCCATGAAGATTGAAGCACAATTCACTGTTTCATCATGACTCATAACGTGCAACAGTGAGGTTTACAGTGATGAACGAGCATGCTGTTTTACATTTAATGACGCAAAAGACAACACCATTCAAAAATTATACTTGTTTATACCTAACTTAGGAAATAAAAACATACTCCTCTATACAGCTGGTTATTTCTACTGATAAATAAGCTTTATTAAATCCCGTGGAGGCAAACAAGAACTTTAAAGTAAAATAAAATACAACATAAAATTCTGAAACTACCAGATCAAATTATAAACCAGCAAGGTTATAAATCCACAGACACTAAATTTCAGCTTCCAAAACAACATAGTTTTAGGTGATTGTGTCTTGGACAAATTTCAGTCTTAACCAAGAAGAGTTGACGCTGCATTCCCAGTTCAACGGGTCAGTTCATATCTACCTGACTAACCTTAGTTTACCTGGCTGTTCTGACCTGAAGGCTCAGGTGTTTCACCCCGCATGCCGCTGCTTCCTGCTGACTACAGGCCCGGCTTACACTCGGCCCCTGAAACCAGCAGCATTTCACATTAAAACCTGCTGGTCTGTCCTGAAAACCATCACAGTACATCGCCCTCAGACAGTCCCGGAAACAAACACGTCCAGCAAAACAACATACAGGTGTTGCCGCAACGGTCACCCATTTCACCGCAACACCTGCCCCCGTTTTGACCGCCACTGCGATGTCACGGCAGGCTCTGTTAACTTCATTACACCTCAGAGAGATAAAGTGGCAGAAAAGACACAAACTGGTTGTTTTTAAAGACGTGTGGCTCAATGTTTTAACACCTTCCGAGAGGCTTTTAGGTGGTAAACAAACTGGGAAACTTACGGCGCATTTCCTGCCCAGGTAGCCGAACAGGCACTCGTTCTCCTGCGGGGTCAGCAGGATGGAGCCGACGTTCACGGACCTGCGGGGCGGCGGGTGGCTGTTCATGGCTCCGAATTCTTCAAGTTAACCCTGAAACGATGCACTTATCCCTGGACGGACACGGCTAACTCGACTAATTACAGAAAATCCATGCGGGCTCCGGTTGCTGTGGCCTGCAACCGGATCATCTCCGCTGGGTCCGACTCCCGGCTGGAGGGCGGAGGAGGACGGGGGTGTTTTCCAGGCTTGCTCCCGCTAACGAAAGATCCTTACCGTCTCCGTTTGGTGTTAAATAAAGAAACGGGGGCTCGCTGTGTGTCTGTGCGCGGACAAACGCTCAAGTTTCATTCGGAAACTCGAGCAGCTGCAGCGGCGATGCTTACATCCAACATGGCAGCAAGACAGAGCAGACCACTTTAAGGAGGGAGGAAAGGGGGTGTCGCTTTGGGAAAACTCTATAAATATCCTCTGTAACGTTGATAAAATGATGAAATTAGTGAACACACACACAGAAGTTTAAGTTTCAACGTTAATTATAGACGAACACTTCATGACATGTGTGTTTTGTTCCTTTTTGTGGTTTAAATGTCGTCGTAAACAACATGGTTCGGTCCGGTGTGGCAGCAGGAATGCTGCTCTGCGGAGGGAAAGGGGGGAGAAGGGGGGTGCTTAGCGCGTGGAGGGATGAGACGGAGTGTGACGTAGCGGTGGGAGGAGCCAGAGGGTGCACGTAAAAATGTAAATAAGAAGACTTTCGTCATAAACAATTTATGTAATGTGGAATATTTTGTACACGTGATGAATAACAACAATATTATACTAAAATTTCACCAAAATGAAGTATTTTGTAACATATTATTCTTTAAAATAATTAAATAATATTGAATATAAATAAATAAGTTAAATAAAATAAAGAACAAGCCAATAATTGTTTCCATTTGAAATATATGTTGCAATCATAAATACCCTTGTAGCTTCATCAGTATTTGGCCGTGTTATTACTGATGCTGACTCACTTGTTTTTTAATATAATTCAAGTCAGCTCATTTTTAATCAGCTGGTGAATGTTATTGCCAAGTTATGAGCAGATTGTTGCTTCTAGTTCAAGATATGACATTGTTATGATGAGTTTTGTTTTTAAATCTTGCATGCCATCTGTAATTTATAGTTTTTTTAAAAAAAAACTTTTTAAGATAATGATTATGTTGTTCTGGAGGTTCCAAAATTAAAGCTTCAAAAGTGTAAATCAGAGAGTAAAAAGCCTTTATATCTGCAATGGCTTGTTTTTGTTGACATTTTTGTTTTTTAATTGCAAATTTGTTAGTTTAACACACATTCAAGTTATGTCCAAATTCCAACCTGGAGCCAACTACAGGATGTGTGTTCTCGACATAAACAAATGAAATCAGGTGGAGGGTGAGGTAGGCGGCGGTGGCAGATGGATAATTGCTGGCGGAGGTCGGTGTCCCGCAGGTCCCGTCCGCCTGCTGCAGGGTTAAAGCCCGTCAGCAGCATTAACACCAAAACTAATCTGTTGACCAGCTGCTTCTACACTCTGTTGTATGAAACCCTGAGAAGAGGCCAAACGAGAGGAGTTAAAGGACCATTCACAGCCATGACAGGACCTGCATTGTAACGACAATGACATCCTGCTTGTGTTTTATAGAGGCTGCAGTGTTCAGTTTAAAAGTGCCGGACAACAAAAACAACCCTGTGATTTATGTTTTCTCAGAGCCCGATAGTGAAGATAAGAATGTACCGACTGTGTTGAGGGTCAAGCAAGAGGAAAAGTCATTGTATCTTCAAAAATTTAAAGAGTTTGTCATCTGGAGAGCAGATCTTAACTTATTATCTGATCTTATTTTAAACAGATGGAGAGGAAGTTGTTTCCTAATGCAAAACATATTTCCAGCAGAGCAGACACCACAAGACTGAGAGGATTGAATGATGATCATCTGCTTTTTTCCCCCTAACCTGTTGTGTTTTTTCGGTTTGTAAACCTGTCAAATCGATGCAAATGAAATCCAAAATCTTCTTCATTCTTTCAGCAAAGATTCAACCATTTGTTTCTGTTGTTACTTTCAGTTTATCTTTTCTGTAACTTCAGTGGGCGCTTTTCTACATCTTATATCGTGGCTAATTTACATTCTGTTATATTTTCTGTTCCTGTGGTTTCAGAAAACACACTGAAATGATGTTGTAAACAGATTATTGATTATTTTAAGGACTGAAATTGAGTTAAAGTGTTTGTGAAGTTATTCAAGACCTGTTAGAACATTTGGGGGTTTTATGTTTCTGTAAGTTAATGTACTTCCCCACTGGCACCACTAGATGGCGTTAGATACCTTGAGTTTCCTAATTTCCCTCAAACTGCAAACAGAACAAATGTGATCAAACCCAACATGAACAAAAGGTTTTTCTCTCACATGATATCAGGTGGACAAACTGACACAGGAGGGACGTATAAAGTATAAAAAGCAACAAAGGAGGAGAAAGGTCTGAATTATAATACTAAAAAACAAACAACACTCACATAAAAATACAAAAAACAACAAATTTCTGTCTCCAAACACACTTTTCATTCTGTTTTCACTTTTGAAAATCAGTATTTTCAGTAATTGCTCCTTAAAATGTCAGTTTATGTGTCAATCAAGCTTCACATCTGAATTTTACTTCTATTTATTACTTTCCACTTAAGGAATTTTTGATAACTTGAACCTGAAGTTCTTTCTTTTTCCTTATTTGTCCTCATCAACGTTCAGTACACCTTCTCCTCATCACAGCATCAAAGAAATTCATTAAGAGAAGGAACCTAAAATTATTACGAGAATTAAATTAAAAAAAATTGAAAAGCAGCTGCACATACGATACTGTTTTATTTTGCAGGAATTACGACTCCATCATGTTGACATTTTCAGTCCAATAAAAGCTTGTTGACTTCCTCTGCATCCCCAAAACTGGACTGAAATTCAATAGACGGGCACAAACAGTTGTGGTGAGCATCTGTAACGAAGCACTTTCCCAGAATTCTTCCCGGAAACACAACCTGGGCTCTTTTCTTTCAGTCTGCCGGTGTAATTTAATTAAAGTTGCTGCAGAACGGCATGATGGGAGTCATTTTGTTTGTCTGTGTTGTTTCCTGTCCACCGGCTCATCAGACAAACACAACAGTGATTCTCAGGCACTTGGAGAAACAAACTAAAAAGGTTTCTGACTTTTTCAGTTATTTTTGTTTTTCTCAGTGAGAACAAATGAGTGAAACATCATAAATGTCCTCAGGGAGAAACCATCTGATGATAAGTTCTGTTACCTCAGTATTTAAATGATACTGCAGCTTCTCTATGAGCTTTTCCCCAGGCCTTATAAAAGTTTTAACTTCTAAGGATGATCTAACTGTCCTTCTACAGCAGATTCATCCTAAAACGGCTGTGAACACATGAAAAAAAACTTCATGACAATCCGTTAATTTGTTTAGATTTCTCAGTCTGGAGCAAAATGACAAAAACTGACTTCTTTAAGAGCCGAAACTCAATAAAACCCTGAATGCACACAGATGTTCGAGTTTCAAGTGCATACAGACACACATTCAAATCCTCCAGTAGTGTATATCCTGTGTGTGTGTGTGTGTGTGTAAGTGTGTAAGTGTGTGTGTTCCAGTCACATTTAATCTGTTTTTTGTGTTCGAGCTCCTGCAGAATGTATTCGGTGTATTTGGATTACAGTCTAAGTTTAATCCATCTATATGCTGACGGCTTCAAACGCACTGAAACGGAGGTCTGAAAGCTCGGCACGCCGCCTTGTTCTATGTAAACACTCCGAACTGATGACAAAGCTTCACGGAAACCTCCCTTCCTCTTGTTCCTTCCAGATCTGCATCTCCTGTGTTAACATCCACCAGCTCTGCTCAGCATTTCCAGTATTTCTGCAGCTGACAGGAGAAGTTTCGGCTCAACAGCTCAGCATTATGAAACCGAGCTCCTGCAGCAGTTTGTCTGTGTGTGGTACGATACCTTCTTCACTCAGGTCTGATCTCTCGACAGATGATTCGGTGGCTGCTTCTTAGAAGGAAAAAACAAGTTAGAAAAGCAGAGAATCTGCCAGAGTTTCCTCAGCAATGGTTCCTAACCTCTGAGCTCCATGCCAGGCCGCCGACGCTCTGCCAGCGCGCCTCAAGGAAACAAAATGTTGGGACAAAAATAACTTTACACATTCTTTTCAGTAATTACAGTAATAACCTTGAAATTGGCAGTTTGTCAGTGCTGCATCTTTCTTCATCGCTGCTTCTCACACCCACAACGGGATGCTGAGTTTAGTAGTTCATCACTCCGTCACCGCCAGCGTAGAAACTTGACCTGCATGTTGGTGCAGAAGCTCACAGAGGGAAAATAAACAACGGGCCTAATGCAAGAACTTGTGGTCCTACACCAGTTTTTATTGCATTTATAGTTCCCTCTTTGGCAACATGAGACGAGCAATTTACTACGGATTGTTTTCAGTTAAATGAAGTTTGGCTTGAAACGAAAGTTTGTGCAAATGATATCCAAACATTTGGACTTTTATTCTGTTCCCTCGGGAGTCAAAACGGATCACAAACTCTTGCAATTGTGCTCATTTTCCTTCAGATACTCCAGAAAAGGAGTGAAACAGCTTTGGGATGAGGCTGAATTTGCACTTTTATGATGTGACATCCTCACCTTTTCCTTTTATATTTGTAAAGTTGCTCAACTTCTGATCACCTGCCAAGAATGAGTTAATAAACCGGGAAAACTGGTCTCTGGGTTCATTCTCAGAGCAGCCGAATGCAAAAAGAGCAAAGTGGTTTCTGCTCAGTTGTTTCTTCAGGAAGGTCTTAAGTCGGTGGAATGTTCTTTGATCGTATCTTCAGTTTGTGTAGCTGCTCCACAGATACGTTCAGGTGATTCTGCGTGACGGCGGTCAGCTTCGGTTTCAAGCCCTCCTGTTTGTGCAGACGTGAACTGATGATTCGGGACATTTCTGCAGACGTGAGGCCGAACTGACGGTCTGTATCATAATAATAATGATGTTTATGCAGCTGGAAGTTTACGGCTGTGTGAGAAAAACCTGAGCAGAGCAAAGCACCTTTCTGAAGTTACCACTGCAGACACTGATGTCAGCTAGTTTTTATGGGAATCCACTTATTGAATCAGCAACCAGGGGGCAGATATATTCAACAGTTAAAAGGTAACATGTGGTGTTTCAATTCAACAGCTTTGAGGTTAACAGACAAATATTTTAAGAGTAAAACCATTTTTTCCTGCTGCCGGCAAAGTGGTGAACATGTTAATGCATCAGCCGATCTTCATGTATTTTTTTGACACTAAAATTTAGCTAAAATATGAAAAACTTATAATAATCTGGCTGAGCGACTCTTTTTGGTGTCTGGGGTTGGTAAAGAGTCCCAGATCTGCTACATAAGTCAGTCCCCTCCAGGAATTTGCAATGTTGCGATCGCAACAGTTAACGAAAATGCAACCAGTCTCCGTGAATTCTGCGCGACCTTGCAATTTTGTCCAATCACCGCAACTTTCCCGCAATTTTGTCCAGCCTCCCATGAGTTCCACCGATCACAGCAGTCCCCAGCACAAACGAAATGCATGTATGTCACCGAATTCACTTCCTTGTTTCTGGTTTGAAGATGCAGACATGTGAGATAGTAATGTCTCTCACTTACCAACAAAAATTACTGCTAAAGACCGAGCAAAACAATTCCTGATGTTCTTCACGAAAGTGGAGTAAAACATCTCAATAAATAAATGGATTGTTATTAAATTTGTTGACGATCCTGTAGTGATAAACTGTAGTAGCTAAAGTGATCTTTTAACTTTCCTTTTAGCGCCACCATCAGGGCAAAACTTCAGTCCAACCAAGACTTTAATTTTGATCAAATACTCAAAAAGTCCATCAGATTCAAATGTACTTTTTGTTTTGTGCTCGGTGGCAAATCTCAGCATGCTAACAAGCTAAACTGACGGTGAACGCAGTGCACATTACTGTGAGCATGTTGTCATGAAGCATTAAATTCAAAACATCACCGACTTTTTAATCTTAATTTTTATTTCAGAAAGATCACTTCTTTCTTGTAATCACTTTTTCTGTATTTGTTAATATTGTTATTGGATTAGATTCATAAATATCTCTGGGTAATTGTGTCCCACAGCAGGTTTTAGGATCCTAAAATTGTCTCTGTTCTGTTTCCTCTCCAGTTCTTCATCTGCTTGTTTGGTCCAGTTAATGAGAGTCGTGTTTGGCTCAGATGAGGAGGGGCCAAACCAACAATGGAGGGGCATCTCTGCCCCGAGATTTGCCCCGAGATCAGCCGGGGACCCCAGAGACGATTCAGCAGCTTATCAGATGGACAACTTCAGTGTCTGAGGTTTAAAAAACACACGACGAGACAAGGAAATCATCCGACAGGAGGCTTCAGCACAGTCAGCAGGGACGGTAAGGTGTGATATCTTTATCATCAGACAGCTTTTATGACCTCAGGCTGTTTTTTTTAATTATTAAACCATAAATGGCAGATTTTGTCATGACTAACAGGCCATGCAGTTCTTTAAATATCTGATTTAGCTCCAGTTTCATAGTTGTTTTAAAAAGTTTTGTTCCTGACATTTCGTGGTTCGATAATCTTTCATTAAAGGGTTCACATGTTCTTGTCACATTAATCTGTGAGTGAAGTTCAAGGGGATTTGTGTTTGATGAGAGATTCAGCTGTTTGATACGGAAAAGGTTTTAAAAAAGAAGAAAAACAATGAATTACAGGTAAAAGAACACAAATCACAAATACACATCTCTGCTAATGAAGGATTAAACATGTAGAAACGCCATGAAATATCCAGTACCATGCTAACTTCAGCTGAAGGAAACAGTGTGAACTCGGTGTGGAGCCACTTTTCTGCATGTTTATGATCTGATGGGCTGAAGAAGCTGCCAATCAAAGCGAGAAACATTTGTTCGAACACTCGGATGGTTTGAATTCTTGTTATTGACCTTGAGGTGTTTAAGTGTTTTGATGTCTGTTTATTCAGTAACTGCTGACCTCAGCTGTGGTTGACAAAGTACAAATATGTCGATTATAAACGTCCTTGAACCTAAATTCATCTTCCAAACCAAATAAAGAAGAAAGCAGAAACAAAACATCCAGCAACTCCAACAGGCTGGATGGAGTTTTTATCCAGATACGCTCACATGCAGTTTAGATTAAAGCAGATAAACAGAAAGTTTCACGAGTTTTTTGCACTTTTGCACTTTCACTTTTCCAGTTTTCTCGTGTGGAAAAAGCTCGACAGTTCTGCTCTGCCTGGTTACAGTTGCTAAGCTGCTGTTTGAAGGAGTTTGTGGTTGAATAAAAGTTAAATTAACTCCTGACAGACAAACAATAATGAAAATCCACACTTAAACTCTCATTAGAAGAGGTGTTATTATCTGTGTTTGCTCCATGACTTGTGGGTTTTTTATTCGTTTGAATACAGAGTCTTTTTGAACGAGCATAGGGGCCATTGGAGGAACTGCAGCTCAATACCGTGCAGCTCTGGTTACATCACTCAGGCTCCTGATAAGCTGAGAAACACCAGATGAAACATTAAAGAAATGAACTCACTGATGCATCAATAAATACACTTTTGAATGCAGGATTTTAACTCGTAACTGTGTGTTTCTGCATCGTGGTGATGCTAAAAGTCGTGAGCACTTCTCTGAATGCTGGATGAAACTCAGACAGAAGGACAGACGGACTTAAACTGTAAAAGCAAAAAATGTGAAATGCAGCTTTTTTTGTTGTTAATAAAACCATAAAGTCAC
Organism: Acanthurus tennentii; assembly: GCA_029783805.1. NCBI lineage: Eukaryota > Metazoa > Chordata > Actinopteri > Acanthuriformes > Acanthuridae > Acanthurus > Acanthurus tennentii. The sequence continues at coordinate 25,386,714 of JAPZDZ010000023.1, read as the reverse complement.
ATCTGGAATCTGCAGCAGAGGAACCACAGAGTGAAAATCACACATGGATACTATCAAGACTCCAGCGAAACCTGGACATGAACCAGATATAATTGCTGAGTGTGAGATTAATGCAGCATAAGGACTTCAGTCGGCTTCAAAGGCACGAGTTTGTTCGGCGTGTTGACGGTTCAACAGGCTCTTCATCTGAAGCAAACTGAGTCTGGTGTCATTGATGCCTGTGAGTGAAACAAACCGTCAGACTAAATGTTTTCCAGCCAAAACATGATGCAACATCCATGTGGTAACTCTCACAGCCTTATTCAAAGGGCTGCAACTAATGATTAGTTAACTATATATATCAATCTGCCCAATACAAGATCAATTAATGAATTATTTTGTCTACAAAATGTGAAAAATTGTGAAAATTGACACAATTGTTCAGCTCCACCTCATTTTAAATCAGATTTCTTTGTTTTCTGGTCTGTTCAAAACAGTTCTGACTTTTCCAAGTTCACATCAGATCTCTTTTACAAGCTGCACAGATTCACACACACACACACACACACACACACACACACACACACACACACACACACACACACACGCACACACAAACATACAGACACACTCTTGTCTTGTAAACACATTTGTAACTTCACACACACATAATAATCTATATACATATTGAGAGTGAAATCAGCAGTTTGAGTCAGACTTTCTGCTTTCTGTGGTTTTAAAGCTGCACACACACACACACACACACATGCACACACACACATGCACACACACCATGTGTGGTGATGCTGAATAACAACAGTCACTGTGTCTCTCTGCTCGTTGGACATTAATGTTGGATCATTAAATGCTAATTCGAGGCTTTCTTCATATTTTCCAGATTAAACTGTTATGAATCAGAAACACTCGCTCGGATCCATCCAGACCAGCCTGAGACACATAAATACAAAACCACCACATCTGCACATCCTGCTGCCAAAGTGCCGCAGATAAAAATCCAGCTAACGTCAGCGCCGTAGCTTTTTTCCATGTTCAGTAACTCAACTGGATGACAATTATGTCGGATCCTGCGACCAAAGAAAAAAAGGCCACTTAACTACTTTGACAGATAATCAATAGTTTGAGTAGTGAGCTCATCCAGCATGCTTTTAATAAGCTCATCTGTTTAGTTTTTATAAAGGAAGAATCTGATTCTGCTTCATGTGAGGTTAACTGATGTGGTGCAGCACAGCCTGCTTCAGTTTGGACTCCTGGGATTTCTGTCATTACTCACCAACAGTGAGAGTTAATCAATAATAAATGTCTAAATGAACATTTTGATGTGATGATGGTGCTGAATGAGAAGATAAGGGATCACCAGAGTCACGACAGTTCATCCTCTGAAGAACTGGACTCCATGCCAACACATCCTGCAGTTACAGTCATTGAGATGTTTCTGAATCTTCTGCTGGAAGCAACACTGACGGTTTCCTCCATCGTCCACATCTGGATCCAATTAGACGGCTTCAGCTCGTTTTGTTGTGTCTGTCTGAGACAAGGCATCGCAGCGAGTCTCCAGTGTCAGTTTGAAACCCAGACTCTGCGCCTGGGGGGTCTCTCTTGTGGTCTGAGTCGCGGTGTTTTCAGAGGATTCTGGGCCTTCTGGTGGTTTGGAGGGCAGCCTGAGTGGCTTCGCCGCTCTGCGTTTGTCTTGGAATCGGCATCACCGGAAAAACCGTTCGGCAGGGCGGATCATGAAACTCTGTCTTTTAAACTGAGCCAGGAAACTTTTTTTCTGATAAGTCACAGTCTTCTGAAAAATGTTTTAAATGAAGCATCTCAACAATTTATTTGTGACCATCGACCTCCTTCTCCTCCAACCTTCCACTCAGTGATCCACATCCGAGACACTGGATCATAAAGTTCTCATGCCATTAAATTCATCAGAGGACGTCGGCTCTTCCTCAGATGAAGGAAAAGCTGAAAATGATCGGGGAAGCCTCAGCCCACCCGGCGGTTTTCCTGCTCCATGCTCTGTTACAATCCCGCAAAGAGAATGATGGGAGATTTTCCGTGGCGTCCTTGGAGGCAACCTCAGTGACCAAGTTTCCCAAGAGTCGGGTCACGATGTCTTTTCCCCCCACCGACTCTGGAAAAACTGAAATATGAATTACTTGCATATGAGGGGGCGCCAAGAGCAATTAGATGGGGGGGGGGGGGGGCTCTTACATAAAGAGCTGGAGGGAAGAGCATGGAGAGACTGAACATTTTCTTTCAGTCTGTACTGAATATTAATGCAAGTTACAGAGTCCTATTTAAGCTTTATGGCCATATTTTCAAAATAAAAGTACAGATTTAACTGAAGAAATTGGGGGAAAAAATGCTTTATGTTTTGCCACCTATATATTTAAAAAAAATACAGATGTAACTTCTTGAGCATTTACGTGTTTGAAATTTTTTTATAAACATTATTTTGATTTCTTAAATTATGTCACAAAGAACTAAAAATCCTTGAAAATCTGCCAGTATGTTGATTTTATTAGTATTTGTCCCATTTAGTTAAAACATAAGCAATTGTTGCTGTTGAGATCAGTTGTATAATTACATTTATATATTAAATTGATGGATTTTCATTTGTAATGCAATAAAAGGCACATTTTGTCCATAAACTTTAATGGCTGTGTGTTAAATTATGACGGTTCCCATTGATTCTTCACCAAACCAGCATTATATCTCTGTGTTGTTCTTAATGGATGAAATCAGTAAGAAGCTATGAATTCAGCCCTGCAGCAGAAACATCTGAAGAACCTTCTGACTCCACAAAACTGATCTGAGTTCCTGGTTAGATTTTGAATAAGTTTATGGAGAACAAAAGTAGAGAAGAGAGCTCATCCTGTCCACACTGTCTTTGCTGTTTTGGGATTCGAACCGACCTCCTTCTCATTACAGTCCTGCTTCGTCTGAGAACAGAGGAGCTTTGTGTTTTGTTGTTTTCTGAAATTTAGAGCATTCACTTCAGTGATCATCACTGGTTTGTCCTCTCACAGGCCCATCCTGATTATCTCTGCTCACTGAGGCTCATAACGTCTTTGTTTTCTCTCTCGTTGCCTTTGTAGGACCATTAATTGCTCCATGAGGAATCCGGGGCCATGGCTCTGATGGAGCTCCGTCTCCTGGTTTTGGCCTTGTGGGTCGGTGTTGGAGAGAAGCACCAGGTTCAGGGTGACCAGATGAAGCCGGCTCGAGCTCCTCTGATCCCTCATCGGCCTTTTGTTGTGGTGTGGAACGCTCCCACTGAGTCCTGCCGCCTTCGATTCAAGGTGGATCTGGATCTGAGTGTTTTCGACATCGTAGCGAATCTCAATGAAACCCTGAGTGGACCGAACGTCACCATATTCTACCACAGCCACCTGGGATACTACCCATACTACTCCAACTCTGGGGTTGCCATAAACGGTGGACTGCCACAGAACCAGAGCATATCCAAACACCTGAGCAAAGCCCGGGCTGACATCGACAAGCTAATCCCTCACAAGGATTTCAGAGGCCTGGGTGTCATCGACTGGGAGAACTGGAGGCCTCAGTGGGTCAGAAACTGGGGTTCGAAGGACATCTACCGCAACAAGTCCAAGGAACACATCCGGAAACTTCACCCCAACTGGCCAGAGAGCAAAGTTGAGAAGGAGGCGAAGGAGAGTTTTGAGAGAGCAGGTCAGGCCTTCATGAACCTGACCTTGGCCCTGGCTGAAGGTCGTAGGCCGGACGGACTGTGGGGGTTTTATCTGTTCCCAGACTGCTACAACTATGGGTATAAACAACACCCGCAACGGTACACCGGCGAATGTCCCAATGTCGAGCACGTTCGCAATGACCATCTGATGTGGCTTTGGAAGGAGAGCACCGCCCTCTACCCGTCCATCTACCTGGACTACGAGCTCAAGTCGTCCCAAAACACCGTAAAGTTCGTCCACTATCGAGTCAAAGAAGCCATGAGGATTGCCTCCATCGCCCGAACAGACTTCACCCTGCCGGTGTTCGTCTACTCCAGACCTTTCTACGCCTACACCTTTGTGGTTCTCTCAGAGGTAAGTTGTCAGTGTCTAGTTTCTAGTAAAATACTTCCTAAGGAAGCATAAAAGTGTAAAATTCTGTGAGTCAAAAACCTAAACAATATGCTCACAAACCCTAACGAACTTATAACACACTTCTGTCCATGTCAGAGTGACCTGGTTCACACCATCGGCGAAAGTGCCGCCTTGGGAGCGTCCGGCGTTGTCCTGTGGGGATCATCAGAATACGCTCGATCGCAGGTAAAGAACAACCAGGAATACTGTTCAGACAGGTACCTTAATGTAGTCGTAATAATTTTTAAGTCAGGTTTTGCAGGGATGCATCACAGGCAATTTAAAATCAATCCTGCATCCAAAAAAGAGACAAAAGCTTTAAATTCCACTGAGAACCAGATCAAACAAACATCCTTAAACTAAATGTTTACATTGCATCACTCCACATTAGAACATGCTTTACATGAAAGGAGCCGCAGAGCATAAGGGAACAATAAAAACTGCACGAAGCCACAGAACATAAAACAAGGCTTTATAGTTTATGGCTGAAACATTTGAACATACATCATTAGTTTCTCATCAAGAGTCTGTTTCCAAAGAACAAACATGTTTTTTTCAGACAAAGTCTGGCAGGAAAAGACGGGGAAGCAAAACATCTGATGCAGGTGATGTATGAAAGTGGATAAGTTAACAATTACTCGACTTAAACAAGTAAAAGGTCATTTTTCAGCATTAAAAACTTAATTTTATTGCTGTAAAGTTCTGGAATGTCACACTAATCCGAGCCAAAACTTTCCCAAACACAACAGTAAAAACTTGCCCACGTTAGCTCCAACATAATCTGAAGAATGCCAAAGCAATTAATTTCCTTCAAGCTAGCATATCGTCCGAAAACTTGGAATTTTTTTAATTGGCAGGAGTTTTAATAAGATAATTCTCTCTCATCCTTTAACTCTTTTTGAACACATAAGTTGAACACATTAAAAACAAAGACATGAACTTACCGTAAGCAGAAGCTTTGTGGCCTGAGATGTTTGTCTGTGGGAGTCTCACATTCTTTGCGTGAGAGTTTCCAATCTTGATCTAATCTGTTTGTCAATGTTTGCTTATTTGTTTTTCAAAAGTAAGCATGTGGACAACGTTAGCACAAAAAAACACTTGGATGTTACATTTTTCTGCAACACATAATTTATGACGAGTGCTGATTAGTTTTATCTTTCCGAACAAAAACAAAAGCTGCTTCTTTTTTTAATTTCTTGCACATAAATCAACAGCTGGTGACGATGATGACTCTTTATCTAGACCTTGTTAGTGCTAGCTATTTGCGTAAGTGCTAAATTTTATTTCCCGCCATCAAATGAGGCATTTAGAAACCTAATTATGTAAAAATTTAAGCCCTTGTATAATTTAAATGAGTGAACTATATAAAAACAACCACCTACATTTGTCATAAACGGGGTAATTAACTAGAGAGACCAAAACTATTTTTGACAAGACTGTAAACATGTTTATTTCTGCTGTGAAATGAAGCATTTTAATATGGGATCAGCCAGCCCCAAGTGGCCATTTGAGGAACTGCACTGTTAGAGATGGTTCTGTATTGGCTCATTTCACAGTCCTGGTGGTTGCAACCTTGAAAGAGCAGTAAAGACATTTTATATTTATCAAAAACAAAATAAAAATTAAACTTAAAAGAGACAAATCCTTTAATTTTCTGGCCTAAATTCTTTTTTCTGCTGCCTCCTTCAGAGAAACTGCCTGACAGTGAAGAAGTACATCGATGGACCGCTGGGACATTACGTCATCAACGTCACCTCTGCTGCCAAACTGTGCAGCAAAGCTCTTTGCAAGAAGAACGGCAGGTGCGTCCGAAAGAGCCTGGACTCGGGTGCTTACCTGCACCTGAACCCGCGCTTCTTCCACATCCACCGCAACCCCACCCCCAGGGGTCCTCGCTTCCACGTCAGCGGTCACCTCAACAACGACGACATCCTGGACATGAAGCACAAATTCACGTGCCAGTGCTACCAGGGCTGGACAGGTGTTTACTGCGAGATGCCCCAGGCTCCGCCCCGTCCTCCTCCTCCACCGCTTCAGCCCACCTTCCCCCTCCCCCACCCGAGGGAGAACAGCCTGCTGGGAGATATCTTGCTCCTGCTATCCCTTCATTTCTCCTGCCTGTGCATCATTATGTTCCTGGGACTCTGTTTGATTATCAAGTGTTTGATCCTGTAGACTTTGTCAGGCAGTGTGTTAACCAGACCGCAGTTCCTCTAATGTCCACTAGATGCTGCTTTACGAAAGTGAGGTGAAATTAATCGGAAGCCAGCAGGATGAATGAATTACTCTCTCATGTTTCTGAGCGTTTATCTGTAAAACCTTTTTTTTATCTGCTGAAAAATCTTTTAGAGTCAGAAACAGAAACAGAATTCATGTTTTCCTGCAGGATCCCAAAAATGAAAATTACTCTTTCGTAAAAAACCTCATAAAACAATAAAAACAAGTCAACAGAGACATCTCAGTCAGTTTACAGTCACAGTCGTTGGTTTAATTTGGGATAATGGCTGTAATGAGACCGACATCTCACTTCATCAGCCTGCAGTTTGATGGTGAGGAAGCAGAGAGTCAACGAGTCACATGACCAGTTCAACTGTTTAACAATCGTCTCTGTTCGTCAAACGTGAAACTGAGGAACAGTTGTTTTCATGTGAGAGGAGAGAAACTGCTGAAGAGGAGCAGAGTAAACTCTGGATTACAGGAAGGGTTCAAGTCAACTGATTATAAATGAAAATATTTACAAACTTGACTTCAACAGATTCGACAGACGTTTCTTCACTTATCTGCAGCTGCTGGAGGATCAGAGAGCTGCATTAGATGAATAAAATAAAGGCCATGTAATTCATGTTTTTATGTTTTCTCAGTTTGTTTTTAGTCAGTAACACTGGGAGAAAAATGTTTTGATAAATTGCTAAGTTTTGTAATCGCTGACCTCATTTTACGACATCACTTTTTTCAGCGATTGAACAGTTTTAGAAGAGAAGTTGAACATTTAGTGACATACTTTGAATATTATCCTTCCTTCTCTCTGACCGGGACAGAGTCGACTCCAGAGCTGCAGTCAGGATGTGGTTTGCATAACTTAACATAAAAAGTGGAGGCGGTGGGGGGGGGGGTGCAGGCCGAGTCGGTCCAACAGAGATGGAAGAAACACTCAGATGTTTGAAAAAGCACCAAAAACACAAAGTAAAACTCAAAGTCCTTCATTCAAAAACGTAATATCAAGTTCAGATACATTAGAATCAAAATGAACTGAAAGAATCTAAAGCAAAAGTGCAGAATGGCCCATTTCATATAAATATATAGTTGTATTTCTGGATTAAATCATGTGTTCATCATTATTAAGTGTTGCATTTGGTAAAGTTTGAGCTCATTTTAATGACTTTTGTTCTGCTGAGCACTTCAACCAATGATTTAGATTAAAATGTGTTAGTTGATTTCTTTCTCACACGATAAAAAATAATTAGAATCTGTAAAGTAACTTTAGCTTAAGTTATCAAAACATGCAACAGAGTAAAAAGTACAATACTTGTCTCCAAACCGAAGAAATACAAAGTAGCTGAAATCTAAAGTAATCAAGTAAGGAACTAGTACATAAAAACTGTACTTTAAATACAGGACTTGAGTAAATACTTCTAGTGGGTCATCAAAGATGATTAAGAGATACTTTTTTATGAGTCTATTCAGTGTTTTTCATGAAAATCCTGCATATTAAACCTTTAATCCAACTTCTCCAGTCTGTTAAAAAAAGGTAAGTATGACTACGACTGTTGCACAGATGAAATTATTGCCATGGAAATCCACATTATAGTGAGTTATACTGACTCAAAACTTCTGCTGAAGTACATTAAGTTCATTAGTCTGATTTTGGTTGATGGTTCACCTTCTCATGAACCTGTTCATTACACATGTTTTGGACATAAAACAGGAGTTTCCGGGCACATAAAACACACACTAATGATATTTTATAATGGTTGAAAGAAAACATGAGAGTTTGTTGAGCAAAAACACAATTAAGCAGCTTTTGGTGGTTTTCTGATGGGACTGAAGAACCACCAAACACTCCACCCTGAGTGGAAACTGTCAGATCCACTGAGGAACATCGTTTATTTGGCCTTCGCTTTGTTGGTTTTTCAAATAATGACTAATACTCACATGCAGACCTCCAGACCTCCCACCTAAACATCTTTAAACTTTATGTTTTCGATTCCTCTCCTTCAGTCAGTCACTAAAAATCAACAAGTTCACATCCAAACCAATAATTTTATCACATTTTACAGGTTTTTGGGGGGGGTAACTTTACTATTGAGGGGTAAGAGTCTAAAAAAACAGCAGTGGTGCTGTTTCCTGACAAGTTCCTGATGTAAAATTTGAAATCTGTCTGAAGTTTGTTTTAGGTTTTTCCACCCGTCACCTTCTTTGTCCAACACGAGAAAATACTAATCTGCATATGCAACTCTTATACCCTTGTTGGCCACCATACTTATCTCAATCATAGCTTTTCCAAGATAAAATAACAAATACTAGAATAAAAAAACAGGGAAATGAAAATATTGAGCCAAACAAGTCTAAAAATATAATAAATGTTATGAACGCAGGATACGAAACCCATTTCGTGATGTTCCTGTTAAGCAGAAATTGTGTTCACAGCTAAAATTCATTCACAAAAAGGTATCAAGACAAAGAGATCGAGCCAATCACAGCAGAGTGAAGAGGAGCTGAACTGTTCTGGAAAAACACAGCTTCATGTTAGCTTGCTATTATGCTAAACTGAGTTTGCTTTCACACCTGAAGGAAGGTTTGTGTTTTTGTTACATTGTTTACATTTGTTCCGGTCAGTTTCACACTGCAATTATGCAAACGGACTTTACGTGACAAACCTACGTCATATCGTCATCAAGTACGTAGGTTTCGTGTCTCTTTACCCTGATTGGTTTGTTGGCGTCTGACGTCAGCGTGTTGAAAATGTCTTTTCTGTAGTTTGATTGGAGCTCTGTGAGTTTTTTCTAGTTGTTAATAAAGTCTTCAGACCAAATGTTAGTAAGACATCTGGTCTCCTCTTCCCTCCATGTAGTTCCTTGGCTCATTTTTTGTTTTGGTAACAGTTATGTAGGTTTTACATTTTCGGGGTAGCCTGCTGTAACTTCCTGTTGTTGCTACGAAGGTTTGAGGCTTTCACATTGGACACAAACCAAAAAATGGTTCAGTTTGATCCGGACCAATTGCACCTTTGTTGTTCTGACCAATGTTCGGCTGTTTGATCCGGACCACGAACCAGGGAGGTTTCACAAGTGCTATTTTGGTTCAGATCAAACCAAAAAAGTCTGAAAGTCCGTACCAAACAAGGCAGGTGTGAAAGTGTCTTAAGAAACTGAGCTTGGTAACACTGAACCGGTAAGCATGTTAGCATTGTCACTATTAGCATTTAGCTGAAAACACCACTGTGCCTCAGTGCAGTGTATCAGAGCTGCTAGCTTTGCACTGTTTCCTGTTCCAACATGTTTTAGTAGAGTTGTTTTTTATCTGAGGTGAGGCTTGTACACATTTTAATGCTCTTTGGATCAAATCTGCGAAATTTACTTGCATCCTGTCATGAAGTTTTCACCAAGATTAAAAGCCAGAGGATCACTGAGTCATCTTCTGTGGACGGTGAACGTCTGACTCGGATGTCAAAGCCCTCAAATCCCTTCAGGAGTAAATGTGATTGTGGCAGAGCAGAAGCTGACTCAGCCGAATAATTCTGACAACGTGACTCTTAAGGTGTTATTATCGGATTAGGATGACTGACATCACAGGAAATAAACAGCTTCAGCATCTGCTTAATTTACTTCCCTCTCAGTTTCATGTCAGGGTCTCCTTCCTCCTCGTCTTCCAAACACAAAAACAGAAAATAACAATGTTAATGAAAGTCAGATCAGAAAATATTATGACTTTTTAAAGACAAAGCTGTTCCCTTCAAACTGTTTGACCACATTAAAACACTGTATCCTGTATCCACTTTATTAAATAAACTTCAGAAAATGGCTTAAACACAACACACAGAAACCGAACACCTGTAATTTCACAGCCTGCAGACATCAGCTAGCTCCTGCACTTCAGCTAATAACCATAATCAGCTTAACTTCAGTGTCAGCAGTCATTCGAACGTTCAGCTCATGTGCAGTGACGCTTTCAGGGACTCAATGTGAGTTTTATGTTTCTCACCAAACTCAAAACTGGCAGCACGTTCAGCCATGTTTGATGCTAAAGTGAATATTTGCAGTTTTGGAAACAAACTTGTCTCCAAAGGAATAAGTTCAAGAGTTTTAAAGGGATTTCAGCTGTGACTGGCTCTGGTCGGCAGCTCTGATTGGCTGTTTATCTGCTGTTCATCACCTCTCCGCTGCCTCATTTGCTGCTGCTGATTACAGGCAGGGAAGGAAAACGGCTAAACATTTACGACCTTCGTACACAACCAATTAACAAGGTGTAAACACCGACGACTGACGATCCAGATGGATAAAATGTCTCACCTCCAAAACGGCTTCAGATGGAGGGAAAAAAACGTCTAAACCAGATTAGTTTCTGGCTCTTTGCAACCAAAGAGGGTCAAACTGATGACAAACCCTCATTTTCCACATTTAATGTACAGAAGAAGAAAAGTTGTTATTGTTAGATCTTAAAGCTGCAAGTTCGAGTCCTGATGGATTTAAAGAGAAGAAAAACTAAGGATCTTACTTTCTGTTGTAATGTTTCTATTATCTTGAAAAGAAGTTGAGATTTAAGTGTGAAATTTGAGCGTTTTTATCTCTTATGTACCCTTGAAATGTTAAAATGTATTTAATATACATATTACAACATGTTTAGGTTGAATTTGGATAACGTGTTATTAGTTATAAGTGTTATGATACTTGTGTGAGTAACTTTGTCAGTCTTGTTAACCAAGTCAGCTTATTTTTTGTTTATCTTTAGTTTTGTCCTTATTTTATTTGATTTATAACACCAAAACTATTTTATAAATTGTTCATATAGGATAAAATTAACATGTCACAACAACGTTTTTCGAGGACGAGAACAGAAACTGAGCACAAAATCAGCTTAAACAACTTTCTCAAGACACAACTGAGTCAACAGTCATGCTAGCAGCTGCACTGAAGCACAGCAGTGTTGAATTTTTTCACCACAAGCCACAAATTCAGCAGGATTCATCTTCCAGAAACCATTTTGAAAATATTCGCCAAATTTCATGCCAAAAAATGCTGAAATATGTCAGTCTGAGCCAAAGTGGTGGAATGATCATCCAACCAAAACCATCTCTTATCAGACCAAAGACCAGCGATGGTCATGATTAAACAATGAAACATGGAGAGTTTTGGAGAAAAATACACAAAGTCACAAAAAGGTTTATTCTGTGTGAACCAGAGACAACCACAGAAGAAGAAATCAGTCTCAGAGCTCCATGTGGGACAAAAAGTCTAAATTATCTGACTGCAATGTAACCTGCTTTTTAAAAACGAAAATAAATAATTTTAAACTTCTCCTCAATAAAATGTCTAAAAAGGACTGAGTCTGTGTTCGATTATTTTCCTTCACATTTCCATTAGAGTTCAAACTCAGTGAAATCTGTCAGTTTCTTCGAGGTAACTAACATTTCCGTAACTTCCGTAGTAACACCAGTCAGACTGAGGAGGGAAGTTGGCAAATGTGACGGAACGTAATGTGGAAAAAATTTAATACATTACCTTAATTTAATGAGTCTCAGTCATTTTGAAGTGTCGTATGAGGAGACTCAGGTCATCAGAGTGAGTAAAATCTCTCTTCCTCCAGTAAAAACACCAACATGGCCGCCGTCCAAGCAGCCTGGCGTCAGGCTGTTGAATCTGAAGCCAGTCTACCTCTCAGATCCTGATCCCACAACAACTCTGTGATGCTCCCTGAAAGCCAAGAAATGCAGAATTAGGTTGGTGGGTGAAGATGGCATCAGAAACAACAATGTAACCACCGGGGAAAACGGGAAAACACACACCGAGTGTGAAACTCACGGACACGTTTGAAAGAAGTCACACTGTAGTTACTGTACAACTGGACCCTCGTTTCTATGTAACACGTGTTTAAAAAAACTGCAGAAAATAGGCTGAACTTCAGTTCAAGGAGGTCAAAGGTCACAGTCACAGCTAACTAACTGTGACGGAAAAAATTATGTTCATTTCCTTCAGTGTGACGGAGCGATAAAACATCAGAGAGGGCAGAGAGAAGAACTGAGGGCTTAAACAGGAAACCATAATTGTGCTTTACATTAAACGCTGTTGCATAACTCCGCAGATGAGATAACACTTTTTTTCTTCTGCATGGGAGGTTAAAAGTGAGGAAACGCTGTGTGACCGGAAGCACCGGAGCCTCCGTCCACCTGAACAGGAAAACTCATAAGTGCTTTCACTTCCACCAGAAACGGGGAAAACATCCCACATGGTTTTCTATCAACAGAGATGATTTAAACCACGAAAAACCTGCAAATATCACAGGACAAGTCATTCAGATTAACAACACAGTTTATTCATCTGTAGCTGCAGTGCAGAACTGACCTCATGTGCTGAGAAGTCGCCTTAAAACGAAGGAGGGCAGATGATTCGCACGTTAACGTCAACCAATCACATCAACTTCATGGAACAGAGCATCTCTCTGCAAGAAGATTTTCATAAAAATATAAGAAAATCAACGGCTTCCTCTTAGAAAATCTTTAAACCTTTAAGGAGTGATCTGGAAAAAGATTGTCAGAGTTTAAAAACAGATAAATATTTGGGTTAAAACGTGTAAAACTACATGTTTGGCTCTTGGAAACTGAAAAAGATAAAAGGATGAGAACTTTCAGAAATCAGCTTTCAGTTTCTGTTTTTTTCATGAATAAATCAAATTTCTGTCGACCATCAGGCATCGAGTGTGTTTAACGGATGGAAATCTGCTCATTTTCTCCTGAAACCTTCCACTTTATGCAGTTTGTATCGAACTCAGACCGAGTCTGGACCATCTCGCTTCCTCTGAGGGCAACTCGATGCCTCATCACAGCTGAGGCCATTAGGATCCTCGCAGTCTGAGTCCAGACATTCTCATAACGCAATCCATATGTCGGTGACCGCCACAGCCCGAGGTTTCCGTGCTGAGGGGTGGGGTGGGGGGGCTGAAAAGGGAGGGTGGAGGTGAGGGGATGAGGGGGTGAGGGGGTGAGGGGCGGGCCTTTCATCCAAGGAGGTGGTGGAAACGAATCAGCAGTCAGGATCTCATCGCCGGGTCAGAGGAATCCAAATCCACCTCCCACCACCTCCACCCTCCACCCTCCACCCTCTGTGGGAACGTGGTTTCCCCCACACACTCACACTGGTGCTGAGGTATATTATGAAATCAGTCTGAAGGTTTGTTTTCCTGCGAGTTTGCATTTATTTGAACGTTTGTCTGCGTGTGTGTGTGTGTGTGTGTGTGTGAGGTTCTTTTTATTAGCGTCTCCGTGTGTTTTTTTACTTTTTCATTAAACTTGTTTTTGAGAGTGAAAATCTGTGCGAACTGCAAAACTTTGTAATAACAGAAGTGAAGGCAGGAAGGATGAAAACATGAACATTTTCAAATCTTTCTGCATTAAGACGCTGCTGGTGTGTGTGTGTGTGATCTCACTGAGGAAACTATGGGCGGGTGTTTTAACGCTCTGACACCTCATTGTTATTTAATTTCCCTGCATATTTTTTTCCTCCATCCATATTCCCTAAAAACCCTCCTCTGCTCTGATTGGCTGATTGGCTCTGACCTTGTCATTTTAATAGTAACTGTAACCGAGCAACAAATGCCGACCAATCAGGCATCTGGTGGGTTGTTTTTTTGGGGTCATTTAGGTTTTAGAATAATCGGTAGTTGGAACAATTGTTGGTTCCCGTCTTCAAAAGCAACTCACACACATCTCAGAATGTGAATGCAGGTGAACTTTGCTTTGTGACAAACTCCTGCGTACAGTAAGAAGAGAAAAGATGAGATAAACTTTGTTAACTGTGAGGGAAAGTCTGGTGCCCAACTCCTCCAAAAAATACAATAATAAATAAAAACACAAAAACACAAATACCAGAGCAGCAAAAATGTGCATACAAAATAAACAGCTATATATAATGCGAAGAAAATAACAGTATGTAAAGTTAAACACAAAAGTCAGCTGTAAAGATAAAGTACTAAACATGATAGTGAAGTCTTTGGGTCAGATGGGACAACAGTTTTAATTACAAATAGGAAGTGCAGATATTTCTTTAACACAAATTAAAAATTCTTTTGTACGAATCATCGTCGAATCACGATTTTCATTCAAAACAGCAAATTTCACCACAAAGGTGCCACATTTGCAGACAGTTTAAGGGTCAGAAAAGGATTTTTCAGTGTCAGTTCAGTTCAACTTTGTCTTCAGTCACTTTTGTGATTGATAATTTATTTTCACAGCTTCAATCAATTTAAAAGTTGCATTATTCACATGTTATATTATGTTTTGAACAAATAAACAACAAAGCAGCAGCATTAGCTCCATGTGTGCCGTGTTGTTTGTGTTTTTGCCTCGCTGCGTGCTGATGCGAAACCTTTTCACTGACCTCAGCATCGGTCTGATTTAACGGCTGAGGTACTTTCGTGGTTCCTGAACACTTTGGCTCGTGCGCCTCCTTTGATGCACAGAAGCTTCTGGTTATTTGGTGAAAGTCAGCTGGAAACAAAATGGAAAAAAATGTGCAAACAAACAAACAAACAAACAAACAAACAGCTCCGTTTGAAGTGACATGTTATTTAAGAGAGGACTTCAGCTGCTTCTGCTGAGCGTCAGGAAACACACTCACACACACTCAAACACACACAAGACTTCACCAAATGATGTTCTTGGATTTTTTTGTCACCCTCAACAAACTGCTCGCTCATGTCCCGCCCACGCAGGAAAGCAGAACATCTAATTACAAACCACAGTCCGTCACAAGTGACAGAGAGTCTCTCTGGCTGTCAGGAGGTCCTGCACTGTGTGTGTGTGTGTGTGTGCGTGTGCGTGTGCGTGTGTGTGTGTGTGTGTGTGTGTGTGTGTGTGTGTGTGTGTGCGCGTGCGCGTGTGTGTGTGTGCGTCTG
>JAPZDZ010000023.1:25360744-25371408 GCA_029783805.1 Acanthurus tennentii | reverse complement strand
AGTGGGCGGGGCATCTTCCTCCCAACACGTCGTACCTGTCGCCCTCATCTGCTCCTGGCTGTTCCTGCTCTTCCACGCCGCCTTTGGTCAGAAACCCGCCAAGCTGCCCCTGATTGGCCGAAAGCCCTTCATCGCCGCGTGGAACGCCCCACTCGACCTGTGCACCATCAAGTACAACATCACCACCAACATCGACCGCCTCTTCCACATCCACGGGAGCCCGCGTTCTGATTGGACAGGACAGAATGTAACCATCTTCTACGCCAACCGGCTGGGCTACTACCCCCACTACACGCCGCAGGGTGCCGCTGTGCACGGCGGCGTGCCGCAGAACTGCAGCCTGGACTTGCACCTGTTCAAGGCCTACAAGGACATCAACCACTTCATCCCTGCAGAGGACTTCCGCGGCCTCGCCATCATTGACTGGGAGTTCTGGCGGCCTCAGTGGAGCCGGAACTGGCACAAGAAAGACATCTACCGGCGCAAGTCGAGGGAGCTGACCGCCAAGGCGTATGTCAACGTGACGGAAGCGCAGGTGGAGGAGCTGGCACGGCGGCGGTTTGAGAAGAGCGCCAAGGCGTTCATGCAGAGGACTATTCAGCTGGGGATTCGCCTTCGCCCCAACACCCTCTGGGGTTTCTACCTCTACCCAGACTGCCACAACTACAACCTCCACGAGCAGAACTACACAGGCTTCTGCCCCCTGCTGGAGAGGCTGAGGAACGACGAGCTGCTGTGGCTGTGGAACAGCAGCACCGCCCTCTTTCCGTCCGTGGCCATCAGGAAGAGTCACACCAACAGCATCAGCAACCTGCACTTCTCACAGCATCGAATCCGAGAGTCTCTGCGCGTCGCCTCCATGACCTCCAGGGAGTACGACCTCCCTACCTATGTCTACATGAGGCTGGGCTACCGAGACGAGGCTCTGACCTTCCTCACTGCGGTAAGAACAAAGTTTATCACCAAAATGTTGTTTTATTTGGTGTCTTAAATTCTCTCTGATTGGACAAACTCTGCAGAAATCTGCAGAAAAGCATCAGCCGACTGTTAAAGTAATGTTAGTCTGAAGATTGAGCTGTTTGTTAGCTCGGTTGCTAACAGCTCAAAGTGAAAGTGACAGTAATTTATTTACCTCAAATACTCAAAACCCCCCTCAGGGATCAATAAAGTTTTATTTTAACTGATACTCAAGACAGATAAAAGATCTTAAAGTTAAATTTCCCACCTTTTCATTTTGAAGTTTTGTATTGTGAAGAAAACTCATGAGCCGTAACATCAAACTAAAGTAACTTTCAGGATAATTTCTTCTCAACACTGAATGATTTTACTGACTGAAGGTCATAGCTTATTCTCTGAGTTTATGGAACACTGCCATCTTGTGGAGATCCACAGAAAAGCAGCTCAGAGTCTTCAAACACAAACCTGATGTCCCTGTTCTACCAAAAGGGAGTTTCACTGCCTCTTTTCTGCTTATTCATACCTTTGTCCCACAGGTGTACGATATTTAAAACAAGAAAAAATTAGGGTGTTTGCCTTTGATTTTTTTTTGATAAATACTTTTTTTTGTACTCAGTCTTGAAAAAAATCTGAAGTTAAGTCTTCCGGCTCTTTGCTCCATATAGTTATTCCATTTGGTCTCATGAAATGCATCAATATGTCATGAGTTTAAAATGAATTTCAGTATAAAACACAGCAGTGCAAAAACAGTTGTGGCCCTTCAGGCTACACACAGGACAGATGTTAACAAATATATGAATTCTGAATGGAATAAAACAATAAAATAGACAGTGGTGATGTTATTGAATCAGACAGACCAGCTGATGTGAAGTCACACTTGTGTCTCCTGCAGAAAGACTTGGTGCACACCATTGGGGAAAGTGCTGCTCTGGGATCTGCAGGATTCGTCATCTGGGGAGACATGAACCTGACCTCGTCCAGGGTGGGTGTCCGCCGACAAAAAGCTCCCAGATCTTCTCTCTTACCCTCCGTGAAATTGACCTGAAGAGAAAAAACATCATCTCAGTTTCTTTGTCAGCTTATAATTCATTAATACACAAAGAATATTTAAGTAGAGGTCACATGTTGCTGCAGTGGAAGATCTGCTGTCAGACTTTTTTCTATCACGTCTCACTTTGTGCTTTCATGTTAAAAACACTCTCTTGAAGCTTCCTGATTGGTTTTAAATTCCAAACAAACCACAGCAGTTAATATAATCAGACAATAGAAAGTTCATGCAGTCGCTGTGTTTTATGAAACCATGCTGTCATTTTATAAACTCAAACACACATGCACATGTTTTTATGAGCCTGGCTGCATTGAAAGCTCATCCAAACAGTAGATTCTCAGTGGAGTTTGTTTGCCTCCTAGTGGCCAAAGAGAAAAACAAACTGACATACTGACTTGAATTCATTAGTGGAGACAAGAACTGTGATGTTTGTTTGTGTCTGCTGGATGTGGAAGAAGACAGATGTTTGCTAACATGTTAGCCACAACTACTGAGGAAGCTGGTAGCATGGCAGATGCTGCGGCTTGTTTTGTTGTCTCAAAGGGGCCTAAATGAAAAATTAATGCAACTTCAGTGAAACAATTAACGCGTCCAACTCAAGACAACCTGACTTTTGTAAACAGACATCTGCGTCTCAATTTGTCGTCCTTCATTGTATTGATCTGTGACATTTTGAGGAGGTTTTGGAGACTCTGGTTGCATTCCAGCAAGACTTTAAGCAGTTTAAGAAGAGGGAAAAGGAATATTGTGAAGTTTTAAAACCACACTGGAAGCTGCAAAACATTTGTAATCAGCCCACACAGCTAAATAGTCATAACGTATGCTTGTTCATTTGAACCAGCAGAGCACATCACGACTGTCTGGTGTCTTTTGTCTCCACAGCATAACTGTTCCAAGGTGAAGTCCTTCCTGAAGCACCGCTTGGGTCAGTACATCACCAATGTGACGCGAGCTGCAGAAGTCTGCAGCGACTTCCTGTGCCAGGGGAACGGCCGCTGCGTCCGCAGGGACCCCCTCGCCCCCCATTACCTCCATCTGAACCCCAGAAGTTACCGCATCCGGCTCTCTGACGACGGGAGCTTTACGGTCACCGGCTGGCACTCGCAGCACGACCTGCAGCTGCTGACCGAGAGGTTTCGCTGCCACTGCTACGAAGGCCACGAGGGCGAGCAATGCGACAGCATCAACAAGGTGAAGGAGGATGACGAGACGTGGAGGGAGAAGGAGGAGGAGGAGGACGAGCAGGAGAGGCGGAGGACAGAGTGGGAGGACGAGCAGGATGAACAGTTGGAGGGAGGAGAGAGCGATGCACCAACGAGCAGCTGCAGCCTCCACCTGATGTTACTGATGCTCCTGTTGAACTTATCGTTGGTAAAGACGGTTGTATGATGCATTCTGACAAACAGCTGCCAGTTTGCAACGCAGCTGTGTGCAGATGTTAGTTTTAAACACACAGAAAGGAGACCAGCTGGTCTTCAGATGGACTTCAACCTAGAATGTTACTGTTATAACCTCCTTCAGAGACCAAAGACTTGTGATTGTTTTTCAATAATCAATGATCACTTTCACCCCAAACCACTAAATTAGTGCCCACATCTCAAATTTGTTCAAGTACAGTACTATGTCTATCCCATATTCACCTCTCTTAGTTTCCCATGTTAACATCCGTTACTAAGCAACATACAGTACAGCTGAGGCTGATGGTCATGTGATTAGTTTGTGACAAACTGGACTTTCAAACTGACCAGACAGACAAAAAAGAAGTCAGACGAGTTCTCGAATATCTGATCAAAATTTTTATGGAAATCCATCTGTTAGTTGTTAAGAAATTACATTTAAAGCCACACATCATTCTCATAGTTGCACTAGAAGAAAAATCAGGTAGGTCCAGTGGGGTTCGTCCTCTGGGAACCATGAATGTCTGCAGATCATGTCACAATAATCAGTTTTTCATTGCTTGTGGCCTTCAGAGGAGCTTCAGCTGATTAACACACCAAACATTCACACAAGCGCTCAGCCGGGGTTGCAGTTGTTATATGAAGATTTTGTTTTAGTGACTGGTGATCAATGTGAAATGAAAACAGCCTTTTTCTCGGACAGCTGCTCTTTGAAGAGTGTGATGGCACTTTACATGTCGCGGAGGTTCGGCATGTTGACAGATGAGCGTTTGGTTGGTTTAAACCAGCTCAGGTGAACTGTACCTCTAAAACAATCTGCACTGTCTCTGCTCCAAACAACTGCATCGCAAATGTTTGTAAGTAAATGTAGACGCTGATGGACTGAATCACCTCCAGCACAGAGAAGGTGTGATGATCTTCCACCGTCCCTGCAGAGAAGAAGATCTGATGGGAGTGGGAGGGATCAGGGTTTTTTTAGTTTTAAAAACTTCAAGGATCAGCAGAATCACAGGAAACTGTGGCTGCAGGATGATCCTCTAACTAAACTCAACAGCCAAGCCTTTCAGAAAACACAGGGTGCTAATGTGCACACACACACACACACACAGCCATGTGTAGGAAGAAATCACTAAGGGCGCTTTCACACCTAAAAGTCCGGACGAAGGTTTGTGTTTTTGTTACATGGTGTATATTTCGTCCAGTCAGTTTAAGTTTCGCACTACAATTATTCAAACAGACTAACAGACTTTATGTGACAAACCTACATCATATCGTCATCAAGTACGTGGGTTTCGTGTCTCTGTACTTTACTCTGATTGGTTTGTTGGCGTCTGACATCAACGTGTTGAAAATGTCTTGTTTTGTAGTTTTATGAGTTTTTTTCTAGTTGGTCCTTAATAAAGTCTTCAGACCGAATGTTAATAAGACATCTGGTCTCCTCTTCCCACTAGTTCCTCATTTTTTGTTTTGGCAACAGTTACATGGGTTTTTTGTTTTCTGCCGTAACTTCCTGTCATTAGTACGAAGGTCTGAAGATCTGAACCTTTTCTTTCACACTGGACACAAACCGAACCATGGTTCAGTTTGATCCGGACCGAGACCACCTCTTTTGGTCGGACCAAGGTCCAGCTGCTTGGGGGAGGTTTCATACTTGGTAATGTGGCTCGGATCAAACTGAAAAGTCCGAAAGTCTGGACCAAACGAGGCAGGTGTGAAAGCGCCCTAATGTTCGACTCTTGGTCAGTGGAGTCATTGAAGACGTCCTTTCAGAATTCCTGTTAGTTTATTTCTCATGTAATGAAACTTGTTTTATCCTCAGTAACAAGCTGTTATTTTACTTGACATACGTATCTATTTTTTGTACTGTTGCTTACATTATATTTTTAAAAGCTTGCAAGAAAACACGGTATGTTGGGACTTATCATGCACATGTTGGAGGTGCTATGGATTTCAAACATTACTGTTTTCTATTATAAAAATGGATGATCAGATTTGTTTTTTAAATGATTGTGTAAACGTTGGTGTTTAGAGGAATCTGAACAAAAGTGTTCAGTTTTTGATAATATCTCATCCTGTGGACCAAACGGGGATGTCTCTGTCTTTGACGCTGATGTGCGTTACCGTAGGAATGATGAAACACTGAACAGGATGTAAAAGATGGCACATAAGGTACTGTATCTGATTACATGACTCAGTGGCTCGTTGTGGTTTTAATGTTTGTCGATGCCTACTTCTTGCCAAAGTTCCTGGTTTCAAATACAAACCAGAGTTGAAACATTAAGTGGTAAATAAAGCAGCATTTCCTTCAAAAACATGAATGCAGGAAGCTCAGACAACAGTCTTAAAAAGACTAATCGTTTGTATCTGATGTGAGACAAAACCAACAACAGTCTCTTTATATCTGACATGCATCCAAACCCAAAATGATCTGAGCTGCACATTCAAATCCACAGTTCTTTGCTAATAGACTTTGTAGGGAACAAACACAAATTAATTGCAGAGCAGAGACCAGGTCACCCCCAAGAGGTCAAATGGTCTAAATGTTGAGTTTTTGTGAGCTTAACATGTAGCTTCTGCCATGAGTCTCTCATCCTGGTTTAAACTGAATCAGTATTTTCATCTCAAACAGGTTTGTTTTCAGGTGAAGTTGAGGTGAGTTTTAATCATGGTGATGCAGTAACTGTTTCCTGCACTTACTGCGTTTGATCTCTTAAGATTGTAAACCAAATATGCAACAAGGACTATGCAACACATGAACGATGTTATATGAATGTAAACGCACTGCAAATAAAGAGTTTTTTTCAGTAAATATGTGTTTTACTCTTTTCTGTGTGCAGGGGGAGGTATTCAGAGCTGTAATGCTAAATATCCTCAGACCTAAATGCACAAATGGTTGATGCCACTGACTCGAAAAAAGGCATTTAAGACCGTCTCAAAACACCTGACCTCTGTGAAGTAACTGACAGATATACAGGACCTTCATGGTTAATGTTGTGAAATTGATGCAGTTTGCTCATTTTTTCGGCAACAAAACGACTTAGGTTTAGAAAAAGTTGTGGTTTTGGTCAAAATAAGTGTTTCGATGTTTTGTACATAATATAAGTTAAGCAAGTGGTGACTTTTGACTTCGCAAGGGACACCAACAGGGTTTTACTGCATAAAAAGTCCCTCTGTTTGCCTTTCAGTCTATCCCACCTCCTTCATATGCAGACATTCTTGTTCTTTATGCTACATAACCTGATTACCTCTTTTCTAACATCATAATTAGAGGTCATTGAGGCTGCCACCTGACAATAAACACTAAAAATGGGCAGAGTGAATAGCTGCAGACTTGTGGAGAGGTGCAGTGAGGATGCCTGTGCAGTGTCCAGAACACTGTGCTACATTTCTGTCCGTGCACATAAACAGAAGATTTGAGGGGAGCTGTTGGCAGCCGCGTTGCATAATCAGAGAAACAAACTTCCACTTTGTGCAGCATGTGCATGCCACTGATGAATGTCAGAGCCTCATGATGTTGCCAGCGTGGCTGCAGACTTTTAGTCGTCTTCGTAAAATATGTCCAGAGGAGGGAAAAAGAGACACAGAGAAACTTCCTCAGACAAACCTCAAAGTCTCTGTTTTCACATCCAAAAAACAAACTTGAAAGATTCACTAGATGGTTTCTTTCCAAACACTAAAGAATGAAAAGAGGAAGAGGTGTGGAAGGAGGGATTACAGTCTCTGCTTTCTCAACAGCGATGACACATGAAAAATATCACACTTCAGAAAACCTCAGTGTCCGCCTGATATGTGATACAGCAAAGAAACTTAACTTTCCACTATTTTTATTAAACATTCACCTGTAAATCTTTTTAAATCTCTCCACCTTTTTTCAGGTAATTCATGGAAAGTTCAGAGGCCCTTGAAACAGCAGGTGAACAAAAGGGGGATCAATGAATCACTGATGAGTCACCGAGGCGGATTAACAATCCTGACGTCATTTCATGATGTGAGGAAACACTTGTGGAAAGTTCTGTCAAATCCTTCTGTCCAAAATAAATGACTGGAACAAATAAAGGCTGAAAAGTGACACTTCAGTACTAAACCGCATCCTTGTGCCATCAATTAAAAAGCACTTCCTAAAGCCCTAAAGCTTCACCAGATCCTGTTACCTTCAGACTTTCACCTCAACACACTGAAAACAAGCTTAATGCTTAAGACTCAAAACAAGCTGGTTTCCACTGAAACAAACACAAAGACAGACAGCCTTTGCCAGAAATTATCTTCCAGAATATCACAAAAGTAGTCCTTTAACACTATCAAAATTTAAAATATTCGATAAATATATTTAAATATAGATGAAACAAAATATCATTAAACCGATTAAGCAATTTAGATGTGATTCATCACAAACTCTGTAGGCAGTCACAGGCAGAGAAACCAGAGCAAAACTTTACATTAGCACAATGCTAAAATACTGCAAGTCACAAACTAACAAGCTAACAAACAACATAAACCACTGAAAGATTTTTATTATTAATTCTGATACGTCTGCTAGTCATTGATTAGTTGCACAAAAAGATTTGTCATTTGAGTCCCAAACATGTTTGAGCTTCAGTGGCTGAATGTCTCCAGTGTGTTTTGTCTGTTTCTTTGATGCTAACCGTTAGCTTGATGCTCTTTTCACCAGTCACTCTTTCGATGCATTCTTAAAAAATGTCTGGAAAAGAATCAAAAATAGAATAAACTTTGATAAATTTGCCAACATCTAATTTTCTGTTGACTTAAATTAATAATAACTTTGTTAGCTCTCTGTTGATCTTTTTAAACTTTTTAAAGCTAAAACTTAGATTTTTGACTGTCTGTGTTCTAAATAAAAGCTGATTGCATTGCTGAGCTACTATTTTCATTACTGCTGTCGGCAAGGCAACAAAGCCTGAACCCTCAACTCTTTCAACAACTGACTGAACGTTAAGTCAGATAACGATCAATGACAGTGAAGAAACTGTTTCCTCCGATAAATGAAACAGCAAAAACCAGAGACACAAAGAGACAGTGAACAGAAGTTCAAGGCCACTGCAGAAAGCAGCAGGTAGGAAATGAAATTATTTTTCTCCCACAGAAAATCTGAAATACTGCAAAACTACTAAAAACAAATATTTTACTTGTTGTATCTGATACGAATATGTACTTGTTTTATTCTTATTTAGCACAATTAATCAATCAAACAACCTGACATTAAAACACAACAAGGCTGTAATGGTTTGTTCTAAAACAGATTCTAAATATTTTTAGATCTTATGTGACCAATTTTAAAGGTCCAGTGTGTAAGACTAAGTAACATCTAGTGATGAGCTTCTAATCACGTGGGAGAACCGATGGAGATGACAAGATGTAAGAAAGTTTACCTAAAGATTTATGTTTAAGAACTAAGTAACATTTATTAATTTTTTAAGTAGGAGGAGGAACTTTCTTAATTTACCAGCACACATTCACTCTCAGGGGTTTTGCCGTCCACTTCCTCTCTACACTAACGAGTTTAGGTTTGAAAACCCTCCAAGTGAACACGAAGGAGTATGAAAACCACAGGGACTAAGTTGCATTTGTTGTCTTTTCTTCATTTGTCCAGAATCATCGCAATGGCCTCGCCCTTCCTCATCCTTTGTATCATTGGACCGATCACCACCAGCCTCGCTCTACGACCTTCCGAGCCGCCGCTGATCCATGACCATCCCTTTGTGGCCATATGGAACGCCCCCACTGATCAGTGTCGACGGCTGGAAATTCCACTGGACACCGCAGCCTTTCAGGCAGTGACCACGCCCGCGGCAGTGTCTGGTCAGTTCCTCACCATCTTCTACGAGGATCGCCTCGGCCTCTACCCAAAGGTCGATACCGCCAAACGCAAGCAATACAGAGGTGGAATCCCCCAAAATGGGAACCTGACAGAGCATCTGGCAAAGGCTCGGGGTCAAATTGATCACTACATCTCCCAGGATTCTGCTCCTGGGCTGGTTGTCATCGACTGGGAGTCCTGGCGCCCCCTATGGGACCAAAACTGGGGATCCAAACGTATTTATCACAGGTTGTCCATCTCGCATGCTCTGCAGATGGCCCCGTTTTTATCATCCAGAAAAATTTCCAAACTGGCAAAGAACCAGTTCCAGCAGGCTGGGCGGTGCTTCATGGAGAAGACCATCAGTCTTGGCATCGGCGAGCGTCCGAGCCGCCGCTGGGGCTTCTACCTGTTCCCAGACTGCTTCAACTACGGCTGGGACAAGCCTGGTTACACGGGCAAGTGCTCCAAGAAGACCCAGATGCAGAACAACCAGATGGCATGGCTTTGGGAGCGCAGCACCGCCCTCTTTCCCTCCATCTACCTCCACCAGAGCCTGAGGAACTCCCCCAAGGCCAAGCTCTACGTCCGCAACCGTGTCCAGGAGGCGATGAGGGTGGCCATGCTGTCAAAACGTCCATACATGGTGCCGATATACGTTTACTCCAGACCACTGTACCGGGACCAGACCAAGACGTTTCAGAGTCAGGTGAGTCAGGTGATCCCTTAAAATGGATCAGAATCAGGTAGCTTGTTCATTAACTTTAGAGTGGCGATGCAACAGGCCAGGAAGACACCAGGAAGACACCATGCATCACCACGAGACACTAGATGATCTGAGGGTTGCCTTTAATGCCTCTAAACACTGATTATTGTGAGAATTTCTTAAAGTTTAACATTGGTTTTGTCGTTCCTCAGACGGACCTGGTGAGCACTGTGGGAGAGTCTGCAGCCCTGGGAGCTTCAGGGGTCGTAATGTGGGGAGGAACCAAAGACTACAACAACAAGGTAACGACATATTTGTGAAGCGCACTCACTGGTTACACTGGTCTGTTCCCAGTCATGCAAACAAATTAAAAATTGCTCTAACAAAACTCAACTGTAAAATATGACTGACAAAACCCACAATCTTTTTTATCTTTTAGGACCTTGTGTGCTTTCTTTTTTTTTTTTTTGAGGACAATTAAATTCTTTCTGAGCTGCAGTGGAGGGAAAGTTTAACTTTTTTACATGTAAAGGTTTGAGATAAAACTGAGGGAAGCTGCAAATGATCACATAGACTAGAGGATACGATGTTCGTGTAAAACTTTCACAGGCTGAAAACAGGAACCCAGATGACCAGGCTTTAATCTGCAAATCATTCCTTTGCCTGTGTTTCCCCTTTTCATAAGAACTGACAGCTGTGGCTGCAGAGTTTGTCATCGTGTCGTAACTGACACGTAACTGA
>JAPZDZ010000023.1:25010691-25022659 GCA_029783805.1 Acanthurus tennentii | reverse complement strand
GCATCTCTTTACCCTCTAAATGTTACACTGAAAGGATGTTATTGATCTGCTTTACAGCCATTTCACACTTTCATATAAAAATATATTTTATCAACAAAACAATCTCACCTCACAGTCAGTTAAGTAGGAGATTTCAGTCACATGGAAGGAAATTAAAGTAAAATAAAGTAAATACAAGAATGACTTTAGTTTCTGGCCACCTGGATGTTGTGACACCTCTAGTTTGCTAAGTTTTAAAGCAAATAATTATACAAGTGTGTATTTATGTGTGGTGGAAAGGTTCTAAAAATGTTGCACATATAAAATGCAGGTAAATGGGGTTAGGGTTAATATTTTTTCTATTAATTCTGTGAAAGTAATAACAAACAGAGGAGATGAAACAAACATTGCAAACTCAAAGAAAGGACAAATTAATATTTGAAAGAACAGATCAAAATGAGTGTACAAAATATAAACGATTGAGGAAAAAATACTTTGATTAAAAAAATATAAGTGGCAATTTGAAAATCTTCGCTTTGGGTAAACAATTTACCTGCTTTACAGTTTTAATCTTGCAGTGAACAATTTACCTATTTTATATGTTTTATCTTCTGATGTTTATTATTATTCTTTGCATCGTGTGAAGCGTTAATAAAGTTTTCTATAAAACAGGTGAACCAGAGCGCTGGATCAGCTTCATCTCGGAGTGGAACATATATGAGCGACAGAGTTCTACACGGAAGTGTTTTCACGTCGAACAGTAACTTCCGGTGACTGGGTAACGAAAGGCGAAAGTGCTAGTGTCTGTTTGTTTTTAAATTTTTGCGTTTGTGGAGTGTTTTTTTGGACAAAGTGGTCATGGGGAGGGTTTTTTAAGGTGAGCAACGAGATCTCGTGTCCTTTTTAATCAAGCTTGGAGCTAAAAAGTGTCGGTTTGTTGACCAGCTCGCTAACGTTAGCACGCTAGCCAAACGGCTAGCTGGCTCAGCTGACGCCTGATACTCGGCGTCCGGAGACAGAAACCCAACGGCTGGACGCTCAGTTCCGGACAATTAATCTGTTAAGCTTCAGCGGACGGGATAAGTATCGTTTCTCCTGTGGCCATAACGGAGAAGCTACGTTTTCCATGTGTGCACTGGGGCCGGTTTCGACATTTTAATGGGAGGCGGCTTGCTTTGGAGTATTGGACATTGCGGGCGCCAGTTGCGAAGAAAGCGGAGGTCCTGGCTACCTGTCGGGCTCAGATGGAGTCTCTGGCCGGCTACGTGTACAAGGCAGCCAGCGAGGGCCGAGTCCTGACCCTGGCCGCGCTGCTGCTCAACCACCCCGAGGCGGAGACCCAGTACCTGCTGAGCTATGTGACTCAGCTCGCCGGGCAGAGGTCCACTCCCCTGATCATCGCCGCCCGGAACGGGCACGACAAAGTGGTCCGGCTGCTCCTGGACCATTACAGAGTGGATACGGAACAGACCGGCACGGTTCGGTTCGATGGGTAAGAGCTGCCATGTTCACTTTCAGAGGTTTAGTTAGAGATTAAGTTTTATTGAACCACAAAGGTGACTCTGAAATGTTTTGCTCAGGTTTGAGACCTGCTTCAGTCCCGGTGGGATAGATGTGAATGGAGGAATGTTTTTCGTTGCCTTTTGCATTTAAAGTCACGTTTAATAATAACGGTTTATTCACAAACAGTCAAACACAAACCTGAAGTTTGACCAGATTCAAATTTTCAGATTTCAGATTTTGTTTATGTGAGGTGAAGTTTTTCTGCTTTGTTTGTGTTATAATGTTTGAAATCTTTGTTTCAAGAACACTTGCATATTTCTCAAAGCGAGCTGTCAGAAAGGCTTGAAGTTACTGCACTGAAACTTGTTCAACCCGTCTCTAAAACTGTAAGAATAGGAAACAAGAACAACTTAAATCAGACCGAACACAGAAACCTGCTGCTGAAACTTTCAGCTGGTTTGTCTGGCTGGCCACACCCACTCAGTGACGTCACAGCTGATGTTTTGACCCAGTTTTGAAATGAAATATTTCACTCTGACAGGAGCGGCAGTCACTCAGCTGTTTTTTCAGGGTCAGAAGTTACTTGGTTGGTTCATCCAAAGAGTTTTGCCTCTACAAAGAGAGATTTGTGTGTTTGTATCTGACTTCAGTTCTTCGGTTGTTCTCATGGAAATGAAGTCAGATTTGAGTCCATTTCAAAAGTCATCAGAGGTCACGGTCCTAATCGGGTCCGCTATGAAAACAAGGTGCTAAAGTTCTGAATGAGGCCACCTCAGCCTGCAGGAAGCTCTGAAACAATAAAGATAACATCAACATTTACTGTACTGAAACTGTAAAATGTGTCATAAAGATTACACAACTTTGTTTTTCACTTGTTCACATCTTGAGATCAAGACACAACAAATCGGTGTCACGCTGAGATCAAAGTTCTCTGAATGTTTAACCTGCTGTCCGTCTCCTGTCTGTCCTGCAGCTACGTCATCGACGGGGCCACGGCGCTGTGGTGTGCAGCGGGGGCGGGGCACTTTGAGGTGGTCCGCCTGCTGGTGAGTCACCATGCCAACGTCAACCACACCACAATCACCAACTCCACCCCCCTGCGAGCCGCCTGTTTCGACGGGCGACTGGACATTGTCCGCTACCTGGTGGAACACAACGCCGACATTAGCATCACCAACAAGTACAACAACACCTGCCTGATGATTGCCGCCTACAAAGGCCACACGGATGTTGTGAAGTTCCTGCTGGAGCAGGGGGCCAACGCCAACGCCAAGGCCCACTGCGGGGCCACCGCCCTGCACTTTGCAGCTGAAGCAGGACATCTGGAGATAGTGAAAGAGCTGGTTCGCTGTCAGGCGGCCATGGTGGTGAACGGACACGGCATGACACCACTGAAGGTCGCCGCAGAGAGCTGCAAAGCAGACGTGGTGGAGCTGCTGCTGGCACACGCCGACTGTGACCCGCACAGTCGCATCGAGGCTCTGGAGCTTCTGGGCGCCTCGTTCGCCAACGACCGGGAGAACTATGACATCCAGAGGACGTATCACTACCTGAACATGGCCATGATGGAGCGTTACCGGGACTCACAGAACATCATCACCAAGGAGCTGCTGCCACCCATCGAGGCCTACGGGGGGCGCTGTGAGTGTCGGACACCTCAAGACCTGGAGGCCATCCGGGTGGACCGAGACGCTCTGCACATGGAGGGGCTGATGATCCGGGAGCGAATCCTGGGCTCAGACAACATCGACGTGTCGCACCCGATCATCTATCGTGGTGCTGTCTACGCTGACAACATGGAGTTCGAACAGTGCATCAAACTGTGGCTTCACGCACTGCGTCTGCGGCAGAAAGGCAACCGGAACACACACAAGGACCTGTTGCGCTTCGCCCAGGTGTTCTCCCAGATGGTCCACCTGAAGGAGCAAGTGTTGGCCTCAGCCGTTGAGCAGGTGCTGAGCTGCAGCGTCCTGGAGATCCAGCGAAGCATGGCTCGGGTCGACACGGCGACCGAATCTGAGCTGCCTCAGGCCATGGACAACTATGAGTCAAATGTTTTTACCTTTCTGTACCTCGCCTGCATCTCCACCAAGACCACCTGCAGCGACGAGGAGCGCGCCCGCATCAACAAGCACATCTACGACCTGATCCAGCTGGACCCGCGGTCGCGCGAAGGCTCCTCTCTGCTCCACCTGGCCATCAGCTCCAGCACGCCAGTCGACGACTTCCACACCAACGATGTCTGCAGCTTCCCCAGCGCCCAGGTCACCAAGCTGCTGCTGGACTGCGGCGCGCAGGTCAACGCCGTCGACAACGAAGGCAACACCCCGCTGCACGTCATCGTCCAGTACAACCGGCCCATCAGCGACTTCCTGACGCTGCACGCCATCATCATCAACCTGGTGGAGGCCGGCGCCCACACGGACATGACCAACAAGCAGAAAAAGACGCCGCTGGACAAGAGCACCACGGGCGTCTCGGAGATCCTGCTGAAGACGCAAATGAAGATGAGCCTCAAGTGCCTGGCGGCGCGCGCCGTCCGCCAGCACCAGATCACCTACCGCAACCAGATCCCTAAAACGCTGGAGGAGTTTGTGGAGTTTCACTGAAACGGACCTGAGAGCTGCAGGACACGAAACGAGGACTCACCCTTTGTTCTTTTTTAAAGAGTTTCTTAGAATTTTCTAACAAATCAAAATGGTGCTGAGGATCATTAGAGCATTTTTATAAAAAAAAAGAGTGTGGGTTGCTTTTTTCTATTTTAAGTATTAATTGCCAAAAGTCTCCGCAGCCACCTGTCTGTCTCTCTGTCTCACTGCGCTGATGTGCAGATCGACTCTGCAGAAACTGGCAGCAGGTTTGTGAGAGCAGAGAGGACGGCAGCGACGTCACCGCGCTGCTTCTTGTTTTGCCTTATCTCCATGCGAGGGAGCCGCCATGTTCGCAATGTAACTGTGATTCTACGGTGTGAGTGAACGAGTGAGTGTGATGGAGAGGTGAGCAGAACAACTGGAGCGCCTGAATGAATGAATGAATGAGTGAGTGAGCGAGTGAACGAGTGTCTGCAGAGAAGCACAGAGACGAGCGGCCTCGCCTGCTTTCCATGCGTTCAGCCCGCAGATCAGCCGTCACACATTCTGATTATTTATTATTACCGGAAAACGTTTTTACTGTAACAGCAGCAGACTGATGGAAGTGAAGAACAGAACGAGGACTCTTGATCGCTGGACAGAATTTAAACTAACAGGTTTTTATTTCATTAAAACTTCAAAATAAGTAAAATTTTTACCAGTAAACCCTTTAAAATAATGTGTGAGGAGATTTTTTTTCTCTTTGCTTGTTTCACTGAAGCTTCACTTTGTCGCCTAAAGTATGCAGACGCCCTTCAGTTCTAAACAACATAAAACAATATTTTAAAACTGATTCTTTTGGTTTTGACCCTAAAAAGATGAAACATTTTCCTCAGGTCATAAAAAAGAGACTTTTTACCACTAAACTGTTAAATATGACTCACCTTTAATAAGTGAGCGCTGGTGAAACTTTGGGTTCAATAAAATTCTTCCCTGTTTGAGACCCAACAAATCATCGAGGTAATCTAAAGAAAGCTTTGTTGAAAAAGTGAAAGCTGTGAAAGCCGTTGAGGCTGTTGAAGAAACACGCTGATGCAGTTACACAGTCATGTTCAACAGCACAACTGCATGTCAGGTTTGGGTGTCCACATACTTTTGGCCATGTTGTGGGGTTTTTTGTTTTGTTTTTAACCGTTGAAGCCAAATTTCCTCTGAACACTATACTGACATTTTGATTCTGCTCTCGCTCACATGTGCTTTTATTTTGAAACGTGCAGCTGAACACATGAATGTTTTTTTTGAGAAAAATCCCCATTTTAATTTTAAAAAAAGATGTTTTTAATAAACGTTTGAGTTCTGGGCGTCGATGTCGGTTGCTCTGTGTCGCTGCAGCTTCATGGAGACGTTTGAACGTCCAGCCGAGGTCGGATTCAGTGATCAAGTGCAGAATGAGTCCTGTTGTTTCCAAAGTTCTCCGGTCTGTGATCAATATGTTGACTCTATCAGCTCTTATCAGGTTTCTGCTGCTGGAATGTCAAAATAAGACTTTTTTTTTTTTTTCACTATAATTTAGTCTTTGAAGCATAAACCCTTTTTTAAATTAGTTCCTGTGACTTCACGTCTGTTATTTATTGATTCCTGAGTTTCTGGTCGTCTCTTGGGTTGATTTAAGGTTTTTTTTGTTGGTCTTCCTGTTGAGTTTTGGGATCATGTCTGCAGCGTCGGGCAGCACAGGAAGTTCGGCTCATCGCTGCGTTTTCTTTTCAAGCTTATGTCTTCCCTCGTCTGCTCTGTTCTAACACCAGTTTGTGCCTCATGTTTCTCCATTACATTCAAGAAAAAAGAAAATCTTTCATCCACTGCAAAATAATGAACATCTTAAACCAATTTTTCACATTTTGCCACTGTTTTCAAACCAGGAAGGGAAAAAAAAGACGAGCCTGAACGTTCGGTGAGATGGAGGCTGCTGAACGATTAACAGCTGTTTTTACATCAGATGAGTCCAAACGGGACTCAGAACGGTTTAAAATCCTGTAAATTAATAATCACTGAAGATTCGCTCACAGCTGCTTACAACCACGAGTTCAGTTTCATTTAATTTCTACAAAACAAGATGAAACATCGTGTCCAGCCACGTAGAAAGGAAATATGTTTGAATTCTTTCCTCTGGTGCAAAAGAGTTTTCATCCAGATTTAAAATTAAAGAGGATCTGTTTCCTGGCAGGACGTTGATTTATCAGAGTTTCTGTGGCTCGAACTCAATGAATATCACTGCTAACTAACCCAACAAAATGTAAAACATCTGAAAATCATCCAGACACTCAGAGTTTAGAAGCATTTCTGAGTTTTAAAAAAGCTTCGGGTCCTTCATGTGATCTGCAGCGTTCGCTGACTGAAGATCGAACTTCCTTCTGCTCAGAAACGTTTCGGTTCGAGCTCGAAGCTCCTTTATGGCTTTTCACCAACTGCAGACTCTTTAACAACTGCAGGTGATTTTTTTTTCCAAAGAATTTATTCACCATTTATTCAAAATGTCAGGAAGTACTGAAAATATCTGTCAGTTTCCCAGAATCCAAAGTGACAAGTTCATATTTCTTGTTTCGTCCGACCGACAGTGTAAAATCTAAAAACACTCCGAGTGATTTTCAAACAGAAAAGCTGCAAAAACTTACACGAGAAGCTGAAACCAGAAAACGATTCTCAAAGATCGATAAATGAAAACTGATTTAAGGTATTTTTGTGCCACTTACTCTGTTTTATTTCATTATGAACTAAATATTTATGTGTTTTTGGCTGTTGGTCCGATGCATCCAGCAGTCTGAAGATGTCTCCTCACACTCTGAAATTCTTATCATGTTTTTCACCTTTTTTTTTTAAATTTTTTGCAAACAAACAATGACTCAAACAAAAGAGACGAGAATCACGAGCTCCTGAACCAAAGTGTGTTAGAAGTCAGTCTGACGCTCAGAAGCAACAGTTCGTGCTGGAGGTTGAATCCGTCTGTGAAGCATCGCCTGCAGATCTCTCCTGGTTTCTCCTCTTCAGTCTGTAGTTTGTTTCTCTGAGCTCAGTTTCAGTATCAGACTCTGCAGAGTCGGTGTGACTCCCTCAGAACCTCCAGACTCTGTAAACGCTGTTTGAAGCTGTTTGATTTCAAACGAAACGAAACATTTTGAAGGTTTTTTCTCCCCTCAGTTTTCTTTAGAAACTGGTTTGGCTGAACTTGGTGTTTTTTCCAGTGAAACTGAGTGCAGATGTCAGATTTTCTGAACTGAAACACTGAAACTAGTTTAAAAGTCTTTCCTGTTAACATGCAGGTGCTGTATCTGTCCAGCAGAGGTCAGTGTTTCTGTTGACCTCGTGAAGGGGCATTACAGTGATCAGAGGTTGGAATCGGGGTTTGAAGGGTTTGATGTGATGAAAATGTGCCATTCAGAGTTCAGATTTTATTTTTTCAACTCAGAGTTTTTATTTAACACTTCAGGAGACATTTGTGTCCCGTGGGAACTCGGAGCTTCGGGTTTCAGGACTTTTTAACCAATTTTCTGTGAGTCTGTGGCTAAAAAAAAGAGCCAAAGATTTTGTTCATGTGTTGAAAGGTATTGTTTACTTCCTGCAGAATGAATTCTGTCAAATTAAAAGTCTTCTGTCTGCATTCACCGGCGTTGTGTCGTTCATTCGCTCAGTAAAAATCCGCTCAGAAGCAGGTTGAGCCGCCGTCTTGTTCCACTTACGATCCACAGATGTTTCCACTTCCTGACCTGATTGGAACAGAAGCTGAGCGCTCAGGTCGAGTCCTCTGTTATCGTCTGTGAAGTTCGTTTCAAGGGATTTTAGAGGATAATTGTTGCATTTTTTAGACAAAATCTTTGAACATTTTTCCGACGTTAATTATTATGCGTCACAAAAACACATTAGTCTGGAAAAAAGCTTTTAGATTAAAATGTCGGAAAAGAAAATGACATTTAATCACAAATTGACTCAAAAATCAAGTTTATGTGTGTGAAGCACAACAGAACACAACTCTCATTTTTCATCTTTATTCCAGTAAAAACGGGAAAAGTGGACGAATCTGGTGTGAAAGTTCATCAGGTCAGAACCACGAGGCCACTTTCTTTCTTTATCACACATGTTTATTTACAAGGAGTTCAAGTCTGACTTTGTACAACAAAAGTGCATCAGATATAAATTTGCAAATAATATACAGAATGTTTATAAAAATGCATTATTACAGTTTCTGTTGATATAAAACAGGAAAATTCCATAAAATCAGCCGTCTTAGGTAGTTTTGTGTTTTATTCGTATCATCGGTTCATCAGTTCCCATTAAAACACAACGTTAAAATATACAGGATCATTTTATTTTCTGATAACTTTTAGTTTCAAACAGGGTCTTTGAGTTTTTTCCTCCCTCCTCTCAGTTTTGTCATCATCATCAGGAACCGTCGAGTGACTCGTCATCACACTTTTTTCCTCATTTTTTAAACTATTTTCAGTTCGCACAGTTTCTCCGACTCACATGACCGAAACTCACGTCTTCATACATTCATGTTTCACTGTATGAAACATCGCCATGGTAACGCCATCGTGCTGCCTCCTCCTCCTCTGTTGGAACGGGTCTTATGTTTGGGGGCGCGGCTGATCAGCTTTAGGGGGCGGGGCATCAGGGTCCCTGAGTGACAGGTGGAGGCTCGTGATGCGTTCAGGTGATCCTCATCAACCCATGAAGTCGTAAATGTGTGAATTCACCACCAGGAAGTTTCCCTCAGCCGAACCAAAGTTATTGAAAAAAACGTTCAATTTAACTCCATTTTTCGCCTGAGTGACGAGCGGCGTGCAGGTGAGACAAACTGCACTTCCTGTCTGACTTTCATTATTTGCACCTCACAGGTGTGTTTCACTTCAGTTCATGTTCTGACCGAAACCTCACAGACACAGAACTTCAAGGGCTGACAAGGACGACCGGTGCAGCATCGACGGCGCCAACACGTTAAAACTCCTCCGCTGCCTTCCCATTGGCTACCGGCTGCTCCTCCTCTTCCTGTCTCCTCCGTCTGTTGAAGAAGCCGAGCTGAGCGGAAAACAGACGCAGGTTTATGGTTTTTAAATGTAAATAAGGGCTGAAGCGGTGTGTTCTTGACTGTGCTTACCTTCCACAGGGCCAGGACCAGTAAGGCCAGCAGCAGCAGGCCTCCCAGTGAGCTGCCCAGTATGATCCAGAAGGGGACGACGTGCTCCTCGTCCTTCCTCAACTCCAGAACAATCTGCAGCCACACAACAAGCACATCATCGACAGAGAAATCAGCTGAAACTCCGAGTTTTTAACACTCAACATTTCTAACTCATGACTGACTGTAATCACACTTTTATGCCAGCAGGTGGCAGCAGAGTTTCAAATCTGCCCCATTTTTGTTTTTATCAAAACAAATTGTTCATTAACACTTTTGTTTGCAGCCTCATTCGAGCTGATTTGATCTGAACTGAAGTGAAATGTCACAGCTGACTCATTCCTGTGTTTCTGTGATCACTCAGATGTTCATGAAGAGTTCCTTGATCCATCAGAGAGGGTGGAGAGCTTCACCTGTCTCACAGCTCTGTCCTCCTGGAGGAACATGGGGCTGGAGGCTTCCAGCTGGATGGAGGCAGCAGTCAGTATCTCCAACGACCTGAAGTTCACCTGAAACAGGTCGACATCAGATTCGTTTGAGGCCACAGAAAGAAAGAAACACCTGGTTCCTCACAGGAGAAGAGCCTTCAGAGCTTTGAGCAGAAACTCTGGATGTTTGGGGTGAAAGTCTGAGTTTAACTAGTAATCTATTACTTTCTCAGAGAGGACAGACTGGTGTGAGACTCACAGCGAGCAGAGCAGGAAGCTGCAGTCGTCCTCCGAGCGTCAGCTTCAGCTCCCATGAGGCCGGCAGGTTCAGCCTGCAGTCGACGTCCAGACTCTCGCTGTTGCTGCCGTTCTGCAAACACACAGAGGAGAAGGTCAGGAGAGGGTCAGGAGACTCACCTCAGCTCCTCAGACCTCCTGAGACCAACGCTTACCAGCTGAGACAGGTGAGACAGGTCCTCAGGTGAGACCCGGCTCGTTGCTCTGGGTCGAGGCAGCGTGCAGGGAGACGCAGCGACCTGCAGGGGGAGCAAGAAGAGGAGGAGGAGGGGAGATTATTCTGTGTTTCAAACCTGTGACTCCCTGACTCTCCGTCCTCCTCAGTGTTTGTGTCTCTGAATGTTTCTGTCTGTGTTTGACGGGACCGGTTCTCCGGCGTCGTACCGGCTCGACGCTGCAGTCCGTGATGTTCAGCAGCTGGTTGCCCCGCCGGGTCACGGCCCAGACTTCAGCCCTGAACACGACGTCCTGCACGGAGAACAAGCCCAGGTTCTGGACCTGCAGAGCAAAAGGACGTCAGGACAAACAGAGAAGTCTCATTTTAAACGAGTTCAGTTACACCATCATGATTTCCCAGGATTCCTTTCAACAACCTAAAGTGTTACAGAGCTGGATGACATCATCAACAGGTAAAATCACAAGATCAGAAAACTGGACGTGAAAACTGAAAAGATTTCATCAGTTTGATTCTGAATCTTCTCATGTTGGAGTGACGGTTTTGTCCTGAAGGTGGCGACAGAGGACCAGTTTCCTGGAAACCTGAACGTCAGGAGGGTTCGAGGTTCAGACTTCTGCTCAACATCAACAAAGTGTCAGAATGTGAAAAACAGCCCATAATACTCTGAAACTAAAACTGTTTTTATCATCGACTTCTTGTTTCCCAGGTGATTTTTTTTCAGGTGATATTTTCAGTTTGACGTGTTTCCTCCTTCGTGTCTGATACTCACATGATACGTGAGGTTGAAGGTGAGAGATCCGCTGTCAGGATGATTCCAGGACGAAGACGAGGAGGAGGAGGAGGAGGAGGAGGAGGAGGAGGAGGAGGAGCTGTCGGCTCTGATTTCAAAACGAGGAGGGTTGGGGTCTCTGACAGAGGAGGAGAGGAGACAAGGAGAGGAAACAAGGAGAGGAAACACAGGAAGGAGTTGAGAGGAGAAAGATTCCAGGAATGTTAACAAGAGAAGAAGAGAGGAAGAGGACGGGAACAAGGAGGAGAAACAAACGGAGAGGAAAAGTTATTTCATCCCCAAAATATCTGAACTTCAGCCAGTTTGAGCTTTTAAACACCAAAAAAAAACAGACTTTCATTAAAGTGAGAAAAAACACGAATCAGATGAAAGTTCGTCATTTTTCCTAATGTTGATCAATATTTTTAATCAGCGTCTCAAACTTCAGCGTCTTTAATTTACGGCCTCAGAAATATTTTCTCACTTTATTTTTGCTGGTCAATGATTTATTCTGTTGTTGAGTTGTTCAGAGTTCACTTTTTTTTCTCGTTATAAAAACAGATTTTTCGTACAAACTAAAAGTTTCTTGTCGATGTCGGAACGGATTTCAGCAGATTTTTCTCTAAACTTGTGGTTTAAACGTTCAGCTCACCGGGTGAAGAGGAGCTCGCTTTGGTACTTCAGAGGGAGGAAGATGTCGTTGATGTTGTCGTCAGGGTAACCCTCCTCCCCCTCACTGATAAACACACACACACACACACACACACACACAGTTTGTGACCTGAATGAGCTTAATACTGTTTTTACAATCTCATCCATTCAAACTTTACTTTTTAAATCATCAGAACACGAATTTCTTCCTCTGCACTTCCTGTTTCAACAGGAAAAACACACCTGCTGGTTGCCATGACGACCCGCACGTGGTCCAGGAAGACAGAGCGACTGAACTCGAACTCCAGACGGAAAGACACCTGGACAGGAAGAGAGCAGGACACTTTCAGAATAAAACAGAAGCAACATTTACATTCAACAGAGTGTTTTTACTGAAGTATCCGGATACTTCTGTCAGTGCTGTTA
>JAPZDZ010000023.1:24921678-24932581 GCA_029783805.1 Acanthurus tennentii | reverse complement strand
GTTTGAAACTTCAGAACGAGGCGCAATTGAGCAGAAACTGTGAAACGGGTATGCGGGCGGAATTTCAAAATAAAGGCTTATCTTAAAGATGACGATGTTGATCGATGTTTTGAGTTTCTATCGATTTGATTGGATCGTTGCTTAACCAATCGATATATCGATCCAGATCGATGAATCGTTACACCCCTAGTAGTCAGCAAACATCATGCAGTGAGAAACTGGTGAACTTTACTACACACATATATTAACACTTTCACTCAGACTGTGTAAACTGTTGGCTAGCAGGTTTGCTTTATACCAACGAAGTGGAAGAAAAGTTTTGTGATTGCGACTTTTGGCCTTATTTCATTTTTTATCAGCCTCCATCTTCCTTAAACCACTTCTTCCTTTCTGTTTTCAGTGGGCTGTAAATCCCATAATTCACTGAACACTTTCACTACTTCAGCTGCCTCTCAGATGTTTACACTCCGTCTCCAAATGATGTCTGTTGTTTAACCTGCAGGGAGACAAACAGAGTTTTTCTTCTGTTTTTAATTTCTCGAGGCTGCCAAAGTCTTCTTTATGTTTACAGTGTTCGGAGCAGGAGGGAAGAAAATGAACAGCTGAAGACTCTATAAATACTACCTTTATGGTTTTATAGTCAGTGATAAATGTCTCTGTGTGGTTATCATCTACAAGCTGAAAGGAAAGGGAGACAGTGAAAAGAGGAGGAGGACTGAACACTGGATTCAAATGCCTGCAGAGACTGCAAGTCCAAAAACATACATATTCAAGGCCAACAGCAGAGGGAGAAAACATCTGGACTCGATTTATCAAGACACAGAGGTTTACAGCTGGAGGGACGTTTTGGAAAATTTGTTTATTTCCATTCTAGCTGAGGGTTTCATGATCGATTGATTGTACTCGGACAACATATGAAGCTACAGTCAGAGGGTGTTTAGCTTGAAGACATGAAGACTGGAAACAGGGAAACAGCTGGCCTGGTTCTGTCCAAAGGTCGGACAGGTGGGTGAACTTTTTACTTCCAGCTACCGACTCTGACACCTGAACTATCAGTGTAAGACAACAGCGATGGGCTAAAAACTACATACATGCATTATTATCAATGTAATGTGATCAGTTCGGTCAAAAAGCAAAAGCAAAACAAACAGAGCAAAGAGCAGTTGGAACAACGAGGAGATGATGTGACAGAACTCTGGACCTGTACAGACTTCTCAAAGTACAGTTTTCACCTTCAGAGATGTTCAGACCGACAACTTCATCAGAGCAACATCCTGCCAAAATCTCACAACCGTGATGGAATATTTACATCTTTTCTCTGTAAAACTCGACATCAAATGTGCCTGAAGTGGCTGTAGGACCTCTGAAGGCCTTGGGTTTGGATAATAAGACCTGCAGACAGAGCTGCCTGCTGAGTGGAGCTTTCTGATTGAATCAATGTTCCCTGAAGAGGACACAGTCTGTCTGCAGAGGAGGGACACCAGCTCAGGTCTGCTTCCTGTCTGTCTCAGCTGTCAGTCTGTTTGTACATCGGTCTGACCTCCGTTCTGCAGGCCACACTCACACTGGTTGTTATTGCTCCTTTTGTGGATGTTCCTGTCTGACACCGGCCACACTGTAAACAAACCTCAGAAACAAGCCGAGCTGAGGAAACTCCTCTGAACATGAGCATAAATGCTGCAGGACGATGTTATCCTCTGAAGCTCTCAGGTTACAGTTCAGATCACATTATTAGTGATCTGACAGACACAGTCACTCTGCAAACTGAGAGGACCAGTTTTGAGTTAGATGGCACATAGAAACTGTTCATTTGGAATGAAGAACTTTGGTAAGAAAAACAGCACAGACTGAATTCTCTTCATAATGCAGGAAACCTGATGTCAGGCTGGAAACAGCTTTCTGTGGCAGAGATTCATGGTTTCAGACCGTGTGATCAAACTGCTGATCGGTCACAGTTTTCAGGACTCCACCAAACTGCAGCTTTCTACACCGTCGCCACTGATCGCTGCAGCCACCGGCAGCAACTGATCAGCTCACTTCAGGTTAACTTCAGCCAGGCGAGTGAGTCTTTAAGGACCTCAAGATTCAGTTCACTTCCCTGTCAGAGGGATGAGACCCATCACAGATGCATCCTGATGTGTTTCATTTGTAGAGATGAAATTTTAGTGTTTCAGTTAATTAATCAATTAACTTGGAAACATCTCTCAGTCTCCGGCCTGCTTGAGAATGATGAACTAAGAGGAGGACAGTGTGGTTTGTTGGGTTTTGCCCTGCTGCACTGTTCACTCTGAGGAAAGACACTGAGTGGGCTTCAGCTCTGACACAGACTTTAAAAACAGACAAATCAGAGGAAGTTTCTTCTCCTCAGAATCAGTTCAAGCTGTTAAATGCTGAGTGTGCTGGTTAGCTGGTTTGACTGTTACGGCAGATCACTTCTGAGTCTCTAGGAGACGGCGAAGAAAGATCACAATAAACTCCATGTGATGTTTATCTCTCTAATGTGATTATTTGGACAATAAATCAGATCACTGAAAGTTAAAGTTAACTTTCACATGATCATGCAGTTAACCTCCCGGGAGCTGAACAGCAGTCACATAAAATCCAGGTGGTGACAGTTCACTCAACAGAGCACTCTGTGTTTCACGCTGCTGCTGCCATGCAAGGTGGCATCATTTGTGTATTCACAGGAACGGCTTATCACCGACATCACAGAGCTGCAAATGCAGAACTACCACAGCAGCCTTTCACACAGGCTGTGTCCTGCAAAAGTTCCCTTTTGTGACTATTTTCTTAACTCGATATATTGTTTGGGTTGTTTAATGAGCAGTAACGAGCTCTTGCTAATAACAAAAGAATACAGCAGATATGGGATGTCACGTCTTCTAATGAATTATCTGATTATTCTCAGCTCATAGAGGAGAACCACAGTATGACTACCTGTGAACCTTATCTGACATTTGTCACAGTCATTTGATTTGTCTTACGAGGATGTTCACTCTCGATGAGATAACTGTTGTATCCACACCCACAGGAGCTCACTGAAGGCAGAAAGCAGCAGCCGTCCTGAAGGTTCTGGCTCACGTTGGTCATATTTTCAGTGCTGCAGATTTCAGGTAAAAAGCCCCAGAGGCATTGAAACCAAACTCCTGCCTCTGACTGTGATAAGCATCAGCATGCAGCTGAACACAACACCACACTGACCTGCTGCCACTAAATCACAGCCAACTGGGACACAGCAGAGGCTTCTTTACACTTTACTCTGCTTCCCACCAGCAGCAACAGCGTGTGACACCAGGAGACCAGAGAAAGTGAAAGTTAAAAGACTACACCTGAGCCTCTAAATACAGCCTCTCACTCTTGACATAAAAGAGGACATCCTCCATTTTGTGGATACGGTTTTCTCAAGAAAAAGGAAAACGTTCACCTGCAAGCTTTGTGATGCAGCGAACACTGTGAGCGCTGGAAACACCCGCATCCTGTTTCAGCACATACAGATGAACACATGATGAGAATGCAAACTGTAAAGCTTTCCTGAAGAAGAAACCAAAGCAAAAAAAAAAAAACTGCTCTAGATTTCTGCTCTGCAGTGGAGTCTCGTCCTGCGTGTCTGGATCTACTGCTGAACCGATCAGACAAACCGCTGTAGCATCCAAAACACCTCATTTAAATGTTATTGTGGTTGTCTGAGTGTCAAGTGAGTGTCAGCAGCGTCACA
The DNA here is from genome assembly GCA_029783805.1 of Acanthurus tennentii. Taxonomy (NCBI): domain Eukaryota; kingdom Metazoa; phylum Chordata; class Actinopteri; order Acanthuriformes; family Acanthuridae; genus Acanthurus; species Acanthurus tennentii. Next base: position 24,928,866 of record JAPZDZ010000023.1, on the reverse strand, counting down.
CCCTTAAAACCTGTGAAAACACACCAGTAGAGTTAAAAGATAATGTGTGATGCAAGCTGCTTTGTGTTTTACAGCTTTGCAGGGCACAAACAGGTTCGGGGAAAAAAGCTGAGAACTGGGACGCAAACAAAGGACGCAAGGAACAACTGCAGGGGTCTGAGGGAATGTCCCCAAAATTTTAATGATTTAAAGCATTAAGCAAATGTGGCCGACTCGAAAGACAAATTTGAAAGATTTTTTTTAACATGAAAGTGTAATTAGAGCTCAGAGTCTCCTCACTCAACCAACTCAGCAGTGGTGAAGAGAGCTGACGGATTTTCACAGAACAATTTTACAGCTGACTGATATTAAAGAGCTTGTTCGTTTGCTAGTTGCCATGTCTGGATGTCTGATACCTGACGCAAGCAGCTGCTGCCGCCGAGCCCGGTGCATCGAGTCCTCAATGCCAAAAAACATTAGCAAATACATCTGATTTTCTGTTATTTTATGTTGTAGACTGAAACAGTGTGGCGAACCCACTTATGACTTCATCCAAAAAGTCCACAATCACAGTCTGGTCCTATTCAAGTGCTAGTAGTGGTGCTGGCTGACTTTTGTACTGTTGCATTTTGGGAAATGGTGACCAATATTCAGTCACAACAAGAAAAAAAATGTTTTTTATCGCTTTAAGTCTTAGAAAAATGAAAAATATACAATGTGCCAAAAATACAAAATAAAAAAAAATCAATTCTCTGTTTTTCATATGACAATCCTACATGCTCTTCCTGTAAAAAAAAATATTGCCCATATGTGCAAGAACCAACATATTTCTACCACTGATGTCATTACATTAGCCCATCAATCAACTTTCAGCTTTTCTTAAGGCACTGAGCTGAGTTAAGCTAAGTGAGCTAGTTAGCTTCAGCATGGTCTGCTGGTCTTTGAGTGTTCACAGCCTCAAACCCTGTATTTCCCTAAAATGCTGTGGTTTCCAGCCGGCTGTCTAGAATTTATTCTCTTTGAGGAAAAGCAGAATCTGGGACAGCTCATTCACAGCGTCCTGCCTCTGCAGCTGCACAGTGCATGAGATGTGCTTCTTGTGTCTCTTCCTGACAAACACAGGTTAGATGATGCCAACAGTGTTCACGGACGCTGAGTCCACCGACTCCCTCCAGCACCATCTTCTCTTATCTGTCTTTCTCTGACGCAGGGTTCAGTCGGCGGTCACTGGATGCTCCCTGACATCTGCACAACCATGGCCTTTTCTCCTCCTCCTGCCATTGCAATTACGGTTGAAGAGACTGAAAATATCAGTCAACCTTAAGGACCAGTGTCAGGGTATTTTTAATGGTTAGATATTGGCTAAAATAAACCTTATGAAATATTAGCCCGTCTGTGCATTGTGCTCTTCTGTGTTTTGTCGCCTCTGACAGCTGCTGGCAGCTCTGCTTCACATTAAGACAGCCAGGATTCTGAAGTGCAGCATTTCACTGCACAGCCGAGGGACATTTGGGGTTTTAAAAATGATTTTGGGTGCACCAAAGTGAGTAACCGTGTCCTGACACCCGTTTAGCCAAATAAGCTCAGTGGTTAAAATGAAAAGCATTGCTGGTGTCAGATCACATCAGCTGTCACTAATTAATGTTGATTCAGTGAGTAACTTAATGACAAGCCAAAATTAAACTTGCGTTCTCTGCAAGCCGAGGTCTGTTCTCACCCGGAGTTCATTTGCGGGGAAAGAGGCTCCACTCCGTAACACCACTGTACAACTACAAGTGTTTTTGTAGCTCCAACATCTCCAACAGAGGACTACGTCTCCTCTGTTGTTCATTTATAAGATAGCATTGTCTAAACTAGTAAACTTTATAGTTTTGAATGAAGACCTTTCATGTTTAAATCAAGTAGCTTGTGAAAATAAGATGAGCTGCTCTAAATGGTCTGCAGGTGTTGTTTCAGTGTGTCAGATACATATTTCATCAACAGTTAAGTGTCAGACTGGACTTGGAACTCACAGATACTTAATATTAAAAGACTCTGATCTGGAGCAGGAACATCTGCAGATTTTAATCAAGTCTGATAAATGTAATTATTTAATCATTTACTTATTGTTCTCCAAGAAGATTTACAGACACAAGGTCTTCTGGTTATTCCGAGCTGTGTCTCTCTCTTATATTGCTTGACAGTCTGACTGCCTGGCTGGAAGTCCCCTTCAGTCTGCTGCTCTGAGCCTCAGGACGGCGGCGGAGCTGCTGCTGTTTGCAGTAGTTCATCAGCTCAGGTAACTTCACCGACTCCTCTGAGTCATTCAACACTGCAGCCGTCACCAAAGGGCCTCCAGGGCTGAGTGCCGGGCAGGCCGGTTTGGGTGATGGCAGGTCATCTAACTCTCAGCTCCTCTCACCGCTGAGCAGTGCTCTCTTCCTGTCTGATCGGCCTCCCAGGAGGAACAGACAGATCAGCTCATTTCAGCTTTGTGTCCTCCTCCAGGGCAGAGCGGCTCAGCGATCCTGCTGTCAACCCGACCGTCACATAACACCACCGAGGTCTGAGCTGGACTGAAGATAATAATAGTCTGGAATTATATACGTCCACAGCTATTAATGTTCACTTTACTGATATTAATTGCATACTAGGAGGTATTTCACTTCTGTGTGTGTTAGTGTGTAATAATGATAATGTAACTGTTACACAGTGCCAAAACTGAGATTAATTTCTGTCTTCCACACAGAAAGATTTAAACAGCAAGAGACTTTATGTATTTAACTGAAACAAGTTCATTAAAAGAAGATTAAAAGTGAAAGAAACCTGGAGGTCTGATAGAAAGGTCCATGTGCACTGTTTAATGTGACTGTTCTGAGTTTATCAACGCTCCGAAGCTTCATTCTTAACACTGACTTTCAAATTTTAAACTCATATTTGATGATGCAGGTTACTGTGTGCTTTGCAGGGCTGCTGCTGTCGGTATGTTGGACAAGCAGATGACTGCATCCTCACCACACTGTCATTATTTTAATAAACTTGGAGTGACCGCTCTCATCGCCATCCAGGTGATGGTGAAGTCCTTCTTCCTCTATTCGGGGCAGATTGGTTCTCACTGGTAAACATGTTGCACAGCAACAACGATGGCCTTAGCTTGTGTGTTTAAGGAAGTGGATCAGGTGATTGAAGGCAGAATGCTTTGTGCTGTTGCTGTGATGGTCTGCCATGGCAAGTTTTAAGCAACGGAAAAGCAGCTCCTGCTGTTCAATTCATGCAACGATCTTTAGAAGTGGGGGTAATATTTGCAGGTTGCCCTGCTGGCCCTAGTTATGAGATGTAGTAGCATGGTCCCAAATTGGCTGCAGCATGAAGAAATGGCTGAAGTCTGAAGCCCTGGACAAAGCAGAACTCACACCAGTTTTGTATGAATCCACTGCATTATGAGCTTTTCAGAAAACTGAGAAGCAGTTAGAGAAAACTCGCACAAAGCACAAAGAGTATACAAACACATACAACTCATAAACTGGCAAAAAGCTGAACTGTCTGGAATAAAATGATTTCAGAGTTTAAACATCTGCAGGAAAAGAGGGAAACACCTCTAACTCAGCGACACAGTTAAACACATCATAATATTTATGACAAAACTGTATCACAGCAGTTTGCATTGCAATATAAATCATTTCTTCCCCTTAGTTGCTCATTATTTAAAACGATGTCTCATCTGAAAATTAGCTTGTACATGTATAAATGCTTGAACTAAATGTTAGAGAAAAACGAAAAAACAACAGCAGAATACACGGTTGTTACTATTAGAAGCCACATTAGCTCAGTTTTAAAATAAGATCAAGTTACGCTCCAGTCCCATGGCTGGTTTATCACTTCATCATTTCATCACTTTATCACTTTTTCACAGCAGAAGTGTTTTAGAGTGTTGCAGTCTGACCATAAAATAGGCTGAGGAACATGGTACTTGAAAAGATGTCTCTACTGAGGACATGTGATCTTACTAAAACTCAACAGTAATGAAAACCAGCATCTAAACTGACCCAAGGCTGCATGTGTGGATTTTTACAACCATGTAATGATCAGCATGCACGACGAACTTCTTATAATTCAGGATTGGGATCCTGGATTTTAACTTAATAGCTCTATAACAAGGGAAATGAATAAATTCAGTCTTTGAAGCATTTTCAGCTTTGACTTTGCCTCGAGGTACGTTTGCTGAATGATTGTCAGTTTTTCTGTGCACAAACCTCAAATATGCAATCCTCTGTAATTGGTTAAAACAGTCACATGAGACACCTTAGACAACCTTGCTCCTCTTTTATGGCTCACCTCTTCTGTTTACATTTTTCAGTACTAAGTGCAGGATAAACAGCTTTAAAATAGTCCAATTCCTTCCATCGTCTGCAACCATTTCTGCTTTAACCCTCCATGTTCTGATCACCATGTTTTCCTTCAGTTACACAGCTTCTGCATTCATGACCACAACTGCCACAGATGTGAACTAGGCTACAATCAATAAAAACGACCATTATGTGGAGTGTGCCACACCTTTGAGTTCAACATTGTCATTACGAACACCTATCAGAGTTATCAGTGCACAAAAATGTACGAAGACGGGGACAAATCATCTCCAAACATCTAACTAGATAAGCAGCTAGAATGAGTTGTACAGTTTAACAGATCGAGTCACACAAGTGTCAGGCACTTAGAGAATATACCATCCAAAACACTGAGTGATACCCTGCATGTCTCATCAGAGTCACTACAAAGACAAACATGCATTGCATTCTGTGTCCACAATGCAGCACTGAAGGTGGAATAAAATATGCACAGCTTAGGTTAGATGACCATCACACACCTTGATGGAGTATTTTAGAGCTGTTCAAGCTAAACTACTACACTGCTGGGTATTTTTCTTCCTTAAAGTTTGCACTAATAAGTTGTATTACAGGCATTCACATAAGCTAATGTTATATGATCCCACTAAAAGGGTATTTACAAGTCTACAGGTCACTATTTTAATGACAGCAACGGACCCTTTATTATTTTTATCCACTGTGCTAAAAGCTACAAACTGAGTTGAACCTGGCAGCTCACTCCAGTAGATATTTATGTCACATAATTAGCCTGTGTTCATATCAGCCATATTTCCGATCGTTGGATTGCTGCCTGCACAGACTGTAGGGACGTTAAACAACAGCAGTACTTAAAATAAAACTAGTGTGCGGGGAAGTTACGCTAACTTACTCCAAAAAAACATAATATTGTTGCGAACAGGAGCTAGCTTAACTAGCTACCGTTAGCCTAATTAATCAGAGGGCTAGCTAGCGGGGCTGATTCCTCGGCCCTGGATACCGCTGTCCTTTAGCGCAAAGCTAATATGTGCGTTTGTAACGTCTTACAAGGGCTTTAGCTAAAAAATATAAGTTGCAGGCACACAGAACGACGTTGAAGTAATAGTCCAACATCGAATTACATGAAGGTATTTGTCACAACTTGTGCAGCTAGTCTAAGGCCCACCGTGGCCCGCAGCAAGGCTAACGAGATCCATTATCGGACGCTGTGCTGCTTAGCTTTAACGTCAATAGTGACATTTTTGAGTTCTCCGTATAACGTTGCTAAAGATGAACCATTTTACAAAAACCCAGACAGCTCTACGGGCTGAGACAACAGACCTCCGAGCATATCTAAACCGAAACGAACAATATTTTACAGATTATTTATATAACTGTTGTCCTAACGTCCTATTTGTCGTGATGGACAATTACCGATGCGGCGCTCTCAGCCTACCTGTCAAAACGATGGATCCATTATCGGACAAAGGTTTACGTTATACCGACCCGCTAATGTTGATTTCCTCTTGCTGTTTTAAGCACAGTTACATTAATATGACATAACAGGACGATCCGGGCCAAGTTAATTTACAACTAAGGGGTTTCTTAAAGGCTATAGCAGCCTAACACGCTAAAGACCCACTGCCTGCTTGAGCGGACGCTTGGACAGATATCTAACGGATATTGTAACGTAACGTTAGTTATTAACAAGTGAGATTAGTCGTTACACAAACGGCAAACACATTTTTAAAAATTCTTAGAAGGAGTATGAACGTAGTGATTCAAAATCTCCACGTTGTTAAATGGAGAAAAGCGGGTCAGACGGGGACGTGTCCGATCATGGACGCATGCCCCTTAGCTCCCCGGTCTCTCCAGACAAAGACAGTAGCTAGCCTGCTGAGCTAACCCCCGGGATAGCTAGCAGGCTATCCCGCGTTTCAAAAAGAGTGGATCCAAACCCCACCGAGGGAGCCAACTTCATCATGTCCACTTACCCCGTTTGAAATCCCTATCCGACCGATGCTTAGGTGCACTCCATAGGTCCCGATAATCCCAGTAAAACAGTTGAGACAAGCTTCCAAACTGGTAGATTGAACAGGCAGACCAGTCAACGTGCTCCCAGTTCACTGGACCGCAGCCATCACACGGTCACATCCCGGAGAAAACTGGAAAACAGCGGGAAACACCGACATTTTGGGCTCAGTTCTCGGGCCCGGACCAAAATAAGACTATTCCCAAATATTCCATGACTGGATAGGGTATTCCTTGAGTTCCCAGATTAACGTTATCCTTGCTAACAGACACACAGACAGCAACAGACAGACAAACAGCACTGTGGGCTAAATGGCTGTTAGGTACAATGCAACCAAACCCCGGAACACTGGATCACCGGAGTCACTGGACCTGGACTGAGTTCCCTGGATCATTGTCACTGACTGGACCTGGATTCAGTGAATGGAAGTCTCACACATGGATGTTGGACAGACATGGATCCTTTATTTAAGAGGATATTTTAATAAAAGGAAAAATAAATAAAGAAAAATTTGCCACGATGAAAAAAGGAACATTTGTCACATTAGATCTCGATGACTAACTGGTGTTGGAGGTAAATATAATCGTGAAGCCTTAAAGTCCTCAGTGTGAGCTGTTTGGCAGAGACAGCAGAGTCCTCCTGCTGCAGTAGGGGGCGGTAGAGGCTGGTTTACACATGACTCACACTGACAGAATAGAAGAAGAGGTCCAGAACCAGGAACAGAACCGGCTGCTCGCCAGCGGCCGAATATCCTCAAAGAAGAAGATGAAGCAAAACCAGTCACACTGGCTCTCTGTGAGAGAACGTGGAAAGAGGTCTGCAGGACTTTTTCCCCGTGCATTATGGGATATCTGGGAA
>JAPZDZ010000023.1:24806746-24817070 GCA_029783805.1 Acanthurus tennentii | reverse complement strand
AGATCATTTAGATCATTTAGATCAGCAGATCAGCAGATCAGCAGGGAGGTGAAGCAGATCAGTGAGGAGGTGAAAGTGTCAGAACCACCTCACAACAAGAACTGGCTCTTTACAGGAAACACTGCCGAGTCTTTAAACCGGCGTTTTGTTGGTCTGACGCCTTCTGATGCCGTCAGACAGCAAAACGCCATCGACGCGGCGGACCGCTCCTCCTCGTGAGCCACCGCACAGAGCGACGCGTTGAAAGAAGAGCTGCGTCAGCGTGAAATGGGAAACACTCCGGCTCTGCACTGCAACATTTGCACCACAGACGACTTCATTTGTACTTTTTAAAAACTGTACGAATATTTTTCACATTACGTGTGAATCTTTCAGAGTTCAAGCGAAACTTAAATGCCAAAGGGAGCAAACAGAAAGAAGACTTGAGGTAGAAAATGGAGCGACATCATCTCAGCAACCGTTTGTTATTCTTTGATTTCTGATGAACCTGTTGGATCAGTTTCAGCAGACGAGGCGTTCACACGTCTCCGGCTGCCGGAGCACGAAGAGGGTGTGAAGTCACTCTGCTCATTAAACAGTGACTGACACCGTTTGCATGCAGTCAGATTGGGGGGGGGGGGTCAGACAAAAAGCCAGATGTTGGCAGCTGTTGGTGGTTTTTTTTAATCAGGTATGAAGGACAAGAAGCAGCGAGGGAGAAACGACTCCGACCTCCTCTGCTGAGTTTGAGACCCACGTGGTTTTTCAGCGGCGAAGCTTCTCATCGGTCTCAGGAAGAAGACGGTCACATGGTCGCTCGCTTTTACAAAAACAATAAATCAGTAAAAACTGTTTGTTTTGATCTGTTTGCAGATCATGACCAGATTCAACCGTTCTGCCGGCGTCGGCCTCAGAAACCCAAATCAAAAAGCTGAACGTCTTCATGAGCCCGTCGTGCTTCTGCTTGTGCAGCTCTGCTGATGTTCATCTCCAACACGAGTCACCCAGCCTGCTCAGTTCCTCGTCCTTCGCTCGTCTCTGTGTGGAAGACCACCGGCCACGGCGCCAACGTCCCAACGTGACCCGCCCACAGCGGTGCAGCGGGTCTGCGTCTCTGCTCTGTCAGTCACACCTCCAGGCAGAAGGTCCAGACCTCCACCAGAGAGCAGGATGTGTCCACGGGGACGCTCCACGTTCCCCACAGCCCGGCGGCAGCGGCCTACATGAGGGCGTTCAGATGTCCGGAGTGTCCCACCGAGTTCAGCATCAGGGCTCTCTGGTCGAGCACCTCGCGCTCCCGGCCCAGCGCCGCTCTCTCCTGCTCCACCATGGCTCGGTCTCGCTCCACCGCCGCCCTCTCCCTCTCCAGCCACAGCCTCTCCGCCTGCACCGCCGCCCTCTCTCTCTCCACGGACGCCCGGTCTCTCTCCACCATCTCGCGCTCTCGCTCCAGTGCCGCCCTCTCCCTCTCCACCATCTCCCATTCCCTCTCCAGTCCTCCCAGCGGCCCGTCGCACGCCTCCGAGCTCCGCTGGCTCTGCTCGGGGGCGTCGCCGAACACTTCCTGTCTGTAGTCCGAGGAGGCCGGGGGAGGAGGGGGAGGGGTGGGGCGGGGCCGGTGTCTGGGGGAGGGGTCGGGCTGCTGCTCGTCATCCTGAGCGACGGGGGTGAGGAGGGGGGCGCTGGCGGCCAGCCGGCCCTCCATGGCTTCATTCATCAGGTGAAACCACGGCCAGGAGGAGGAGCCGTCTGCTGCGCTCTCCATGCCGACGGGAGGGAACTTCAGGTCCTGAGGGAGGAGGAGGAGGAGATGAAGAGAACAACCGCCACAGAGACACACCTGAGCACCAACTGTAGATTAATCCACCAAAGAAAATAGTCCCAACAAATACACCATCTGTTACGCGGCGGCAGCTCAGGTACCTTGTATCTCCTCTTCAGATTGTCCCATTTCTTCGCCATCTGGTAGGTTGAGACTTTCCCCTGCAGGCCGAGCTCCTTCAGGATGGCCCTGAGCGACAGAGTCACATGAAGGAGACACATGGACCTTCAGCTGCTTCATGGTATCTGTGATGGCATCGATCAGTGAGTGAGAATCTTACCTCCAGGCAGCTTTGGCAGCGTTTCTCCTCCCGGTGAACAACGCCTCGTTGGCAGCTCGGAGTTTGATCATCCTCCTGGTGTCCTGATCCGTCACTGCGGCACACGAGACGGAAACCAGTCAGACCAGACGGAAAGAAGACAGTTCCTCAGTGTTCTGAACCATCAGATTCTAATAAACGGAGAAAAGGAACCTGTCTTACTTTTATAAGAGAGGTCTGACGGCGTCGAACACTCCTCCCCACTGGCGTCGATGAAGGTCACGTTCCCATCAGCCTCGGCGTTGTCCCCCCCCACCATGCTCTCCAGCTCCGACACGCTGCTCCTCTCTGCCATCAAACAGTCTCTGTCGGCAGGCGGAGACGAGCCGAACACGCCGTCCTCCTCGCTGCTCCACACGGGCGTCACTCTGGGAGCTTTTCCCGCCAGGCGCCCCTCCAGAGCGTCGCTCATCAGCTGGAACCAGGGCCAAGACGCCGGGTTGGTCTGGCCCTCCATCCCCCGAGGAGGAAACTTCAGGTCCTGTGAACACAAACCGTCACGTTGAAGAAACATCAGACGTTCAACGTTCACAGCTCTACTTGTAAAACAGGGACGCTGTGATTGGAGGAGACAGAGCGAGAGCGAGTGAAACTCAACCAATCACAGCTCAGAGCAGGTTCATCAAGCCCCGCTGAAGGTCCTCACCTTGAATTTGGTCTTCAGGTTGTCCCACTTCTTGGCCACCTGGTCGGGTGTGATCTTCCCGGTCAGACCCATCTCCTTCACGATGCCCCTGCACACAAAACCAAACCAGCTCACTGAGGACGGCAGCGTCAGAAACCCTCTGCCGGCTTCAGGACTCGGAGCTTCTTTACCTCCAGGCCGGTTTGGCCGTGTTCCTCCTCCCGGTGAACAGAGACTCGTTAGCAGCTCGTAACTCGATGAGCCTCCTGGTGTCGTCCTCGGTCACTGTGACAGCGGTGAGAGAGAATATGTTTCCTTCACGTGTTGCTCAGCAGGTCAGACGGTCACACACAGGTTCATCACTTACATTTGTAGGTGAACTCGGCCATGCGGTGCAGCTCTCCCAGAGCCGAGGATCCGTTCTTCTCCTCGTTATCGACCAGCAGGTCCATCTCCGACTCCGTCAGGAACTCAGCCATCCCCCCTCGGCTCCGCCGGGCTCGTTTCTTCGGCGTCGGTGACAGCGACTCGCAGTCCTCGTCTTCGTCCTCCACGATGGGCGTGAGGATGGGCGCCGCCCCGGCGAAGCGCCCCTCCATGGCGTCGTTCATACGGTAGAACCAGGGCCAGGAGCTCGGGTTGGTCTCCACACCGCGAGCTGGAAACTTCAGCTCCTGTCACACGAGATTCCACAACAAGTTTCATTCATGTGCAAACACACCTGAACATCTGCTGCTCTGCACTGTTTGTAAAAACACGGTGATTCTGAACATAAAGACACAAGTTTGATGCCACAGACATCAGACAGGTCACAGGGATGCAGACAGACAGACAGGTGGGCAGACAGACAGACAGACAGGTGGACAGATGGACCAGGACCCACCTTGTATCTCCTCTTCAGGTTGTCCCACTTCTTGGCTAACTGGTCTGTGGTCAGCTTCCCCTGCAGGCCGAGCTCGTACAGGATGGCTCTGCAAGAAACAACAGCAGGGTTGAAACTGTGAGGAGGCGGGACGAGAGGAGGCGGGGTGAGAGGAGGCGGGACAAGAGGAGGCGGGATGAGAGGAGGCGGGACGAGAGGAGGCGGGGTGAGAGGAGGCGGGACGAGAGGAGGCGGGACTAGAGGAGGCGGGACTAGAGGAGGCGGGACGAAAAGAGGCCAGCTTCAGGACTTCACACACAGGTTAAACAGGATGAACTGATGGAGAAAGTGACGGTGAGGAACTGACGCTCGTGTGAGAAGCACAAACCAACGAGCCAGTTTTCGTTTCTTAGAGGAAAATCTCTGTGGAAGCTTCTGTTTCCATTCAGCATGTTTCTTTAAAACTGACCAACATGTTGGACTCATCTCCTTCCTCATAAAAACATCTGCAAAGCTGCTTTCATCTGTTCGGCAGCCTGAAGTCTTCTGCTCTCCTGCCACTCAAACTCTTGTCCACTGCTGGAGGTCAGAGACTCCACAAAGCACCTTTAACTTTTTAATCTCCTTCTCATGACTCCACATGAACGCTGGTCGACCTGAAGGAAACCAAACAGAAGCTTCTCTCACCTCCAGGCCGGCTTGGCAGAGTTCTTCCGGCCGGTGAAGAGGGCCTCGTTTGCAGCTCGAAGTTTGATCATTCTCTCGGTTTCTGGTTCCGTCACTGTGGCAGCGAGAAGAACAGGTTAGTTATGGAAAGACGGTTCAGATGAACTTTAGAGTTTAAACCAGAAGAAGAAGGATCATGCATCAGATTAAAGTTATTTTAGATCACATTAACTACAGCTGACATACAGCAGGTCGGAAACACTCTTTCCTCCTACAGGCCTCTGAAGGCCTCTCAGTCTGGAGCTTCTGCCTACTTTTATAGGAGCACTCGGACATCCTCCTCCAGCCCATCGGGACTCCCTCAGCAGGAGGAGCCTCCGAGTGAACCGTCCCATCATCCCCTGCGGTTTCTGCTGCCACCGTGTCCTCCATCTCCGTTTTGATGAGGAACTCCAGGATGTCCGTGTTCTCCTGGTTCTGGTTCTGCTGACTGCTGCAGCGCTGAGCGGCGCCGCCGGCCGTCTCCGGGCTCAGCACCAGGTTGCTGTTGTAGAGGCGACCCTGCATGGCTTCGTCCATGATGTGGAACCACGGCCACGACTCGACGACCCCCCCGATGCTGTCCTGGCCCTGGTAGGGCTGCTTCAGGTCCTGGAGGGGACAACGACACTCTTATTTTGGAAAAAGGTGGACACACACATTTGAAACCCTGGTCTGAACTTTAACCGAGTGATGCTTTCAGTCTAAAGTCCGAACACGTCAGCACGAGTGTTTGAGAGTTCAAACTCTCATCAGAGTGAAACATCAAGTTTCAACTGTGACTTTTATTAATTTTGTAATTTGTTGTCTTTATTTTCAGGACTTGTTTTGTTCTCCTTTAATCATGTTTAACAGTTTGAAAAGTGAGACGATCACACCAAAAGATCAGAAAACCTGAGTGACGTCCGTTCAAAGAGTCCGGAGAAACGTCCGGACTTCAGCCGAACAAACACAAATTAATCCAGATGACTCAGCGATCGAGACATGAAGCAGAGATCTCTGACGGCACACAGCGACACCTGAACGCCACATGGTTCTAGCTGCCATCAGAAACTTTTAAACTCTTTGGTTGCAGTTTGTGCTCAGGTGTGTCACCTGTCTGATAAACACCACCTGATGCTGCGCACCAGTTACCTTGTACTTTGTCCGCAGGTTGTCCCATTTCTTGGCGATCTGGTCGGCGGTCAGCTTCCCCTCGAGCCCCAGGCCCTTCAGGATGGTGCTGAGGGACACAGAGGGGTCAGATCAGGAGAACACCATCACACCTGCTCACAAAGCCCCCACCCGGTCCATACCTCCACGCTATCTTGGCAGAGTTCCTCTTCCCCGTGAACAGAGCCTCGTTGGACGCCCGGAACTCGATCAGCCTCTTCACATCCTCCTCAGTCACTGATGTGGAGGGGTCAAAGGTCAACAATCACTGCACTTACAGCGTGTGTGTGTGTGTGCGTGTGTGTGTGAGAGTGTGTGTGTGTGTGTGTGTGTGTGAGTGTGTGTGTGTGAGTGTGTGTGAGAGTGTGTGTGCGTGTGTGTGTGTGTGTGAGTGTGTGTGCTTACTTTTGTAGGAGTTTTCTGGAAACTGCGGCAGCGGGTTCAGGACGGACTCCATTGTGATCCCGGACGGGGAGAAGGTCTGAGGACGGAGGGAGGAGGGAAGGAAGCAAGGAGGGCTGGAAGTGTGTTGGTATTCGGGCCTGATGCTAACCGGCTACACCCGCCGCCGCATCCCGCAGGCTCACCGGCTCCGGTCCTCCTACGGCCGCGCTCCTCCGCCCATCGTGTGCGGCAGCCCCGGTGCTGATTTGACGCAACTTTGACCGGTTGGCGGTTGGCGGGTTAGCGGTCTCCTTCCCAGCGAACCGTTAACCGACGCGGACCGCTAACGTTAGCTAGCTGTGGGCAGCTAGCCTCAACAACAAACCGACACGGAGCGGGGCTTCCCGCCGCGCAGTGACACCGGTTCCGGTCGGCCTCAGCTGCCTCTGACATCTGCTGCCCGGCGCCGCTTCACGCCATCATCACCGGGGAGGAAGGTTCGGTCACCGACACCGTCACCGTTAAACGGAGCTAGCCTGCATCCCGTTCCCCTGCTCGGAGAGGACGGTGCGCTCGGTACACTCACCGGAGCCTGCCCTCCGTCACGTGACACAGAGTTCGGCCGGGCGGGGTCGGACAGGAACATGAAAACGAAGTTCTTTAATAACACGGAGACATTTAACACAATAGAGATGATGTAACGTTTGTTTTAAAGGTAACTTAATAAAAATATAAGTAATCTGTTACTTTTTTCTGTCATGTTTCATCGTTTTCCTGCCAAACACGGAGAGCTGTGCTAACTTCAGGCCTGACTGGTGCTCTTCAGATCCTCCTGCATGGACTCATGTGTCTGAGTTCACTCACTCAGAAGCTTCAGTGAGATTCTCTGCTGTCAGAAACCATGTTCCTCTCTCACAGCCAAAACACACTGCAGACGGATCTTCAGAGGACGTTTCTGCACCGAAGGAGCAGAAAAAGACTCTTCATCAGCACATGAAGAAAGTCTGACAACTGCAGCGAACAAACGGCCAGAAACGTTTGTCAGGGTCCAGAACTGGGAGCCTTTTGTCACAAGGAGTCTATGTGAGCAGAACAAAACCTGCTCCGCTCACAGCTTCTAGACCAGCTTCTGGAACAAAGACACCACCTGGTCTGCAGCTGGACTGGATCCAGGTCTGCAGCCTCCAGGCTCTGGTGTAACCTGGTCTGTAGTGTGGCCTCCTTCTGTGTCCTGATCTCCATCCAGCACTGCCCTCTCTCGCCTCAACAGCGCCCCCTCTCTGTCTCGGTTTCCCTCCAGAGGATTCAGCTCTTCTTCTCCTCTCTTTTGTTGTTTGCTTTTGTTCGTTACAGGCTGATTTTCCATCACGTCTCTCCTGAACAACATTCACAGGTGATTCACTTCCAATTAGCTCCACGACCTCCCCGGGAGTCTCGACACCCTCCTGTTGAGTTTTTCTTACCTTTGTGTTGAACTTTATTTACCAGGAGAAGCACCTGAGTGATTCAAACATCCCTTTCAGGAGGAGTTTCATGGCAAACAGAGCAGCAGCACACAGAACATGAAACACAGAGGTTTAAAGAATATCGACCACAAACTGACAGAGGAACCACAGGTCTGCCAGCTGCCGGGTGCTCGCTCATGTAATCACTCATAATTTAAATTTCAGAGTTCGGTCTTGATCTACGCCGCCTGTGAAGGGTCCTGAGACAACTTTGGCTTTAAATTGACACTTAAAATAAAAAATGATTTGATTAAATTTTCCCCTTTTGGATTTTTTTCTCTAGATGTGCACAAACTATCATGAAAGTGAAGTGATGCATGTTCTCTCTGACTGCAGGTTGTGGTAAAATAAATGCACCTGTGATAAATCGCACCTTGACCTCTGACCTCTGTGCACCTGCAGACTGACAGACACCTCTGAGCTCTCTGAGCTCCACTTGTTTCAGGCTTCCACATCTGCAGAAAAGTGCTTTAGATGTTCCCTCAGCTCTGTGGAAATCTGTGCTAACAAGCTCAAAAAGCTGGTGGAAGAGTTTTTTCTGGTTTCTCTGAAGGCCTCAACTTTACCTTTTTTTTCAGCTCTTTGTCATCAAAATCCCACAAACACCAAGTTTCCTCTTAGTTTCTTTCTCAGTTTGTTTTTATCTGCCTGGTAGAAAGAGTGTAGACGAGCTGACCTTCTGCTTTTCCTTCAAGTTTTTCCATTTCTTCTTCAACCGCCGTGCTGATGTCTCACCCCAGGACCCAAATATAACAGACTACTTTACATATGTTGTGGCTCCCTGATTTTTTATTTAGACTTCAGTTTTCACCAAAAACTTAATTCCTTGCATGTTAATTTGACACTAGCCTACTTAACTACTTGCTTTTACTCAAGTAAACAAGTATCTGAATGTGCTTTGCTATCACACCTCATTAAACCGTCTGATATCTGCAAAGCCAGAAGCAAACTGCTTTTAACCTTATGAGCTAATTTAGCATCACAACACAACAGCGACGTAAAGACTCAAATGTGCACGAAGCCACGAATCTGTTGATAAAAATATCTCTAAAACTGACATCCAACTTGTCTTAAAACAGCACCTCTTCACATACTTTATATGTGTTTGTAACTTTTCATGCCTCATCAAAAACCCAAACATCCGGGGAGGCCGGAAGTGCTCTTCTTCTTCGTCTTTTAGCTGCAGTCCAGTCTTCCTGCCACTAACAGGCGGTTTGCCAAACACGTTATTATTTGTTTTTAGTAATAACCGTCATTCCGTTTTTTGATACTCTTATTATTTTTTAGTTACCACAGAAAAATAGCAAACGAACAAAATATAAAGAAATAAATAGGGCTGTTTTTTTTTTAAATAAAAGGAATCCAACAAATTAAAGCCCCTTTTCCATTTTTTATTGAATTTTATTATTTTTTTTAAAGCTGTTTTTATTATTTTAATTTTATTTTTCTTTTGTGATAAATGAACGACCTTTTTTTTTACTCTGCTGCCCTCTACTGGCAGCAGGAAGCCTCTGCAGTTTGAACCTGCTCAGCATCCCTCAGCAGCTGTGTCAAGTTCAAAGTATCCGGGACCAACAACACCAACAAGGACGGATTTTTTTCAAATTAAAGTCTGTGAAAATCAAAAAGATATTTCATTTACATTAATTTTCCTGTATTGTTTATAGTAAATTTAAGAAAAAACATAAGCAGACTCTTTGGTTAAAGTACAAGTAGGAAACGTGAAGCATAGCTTTCTAATTTTTATTTCAGTTGATGAATAATATCCTGTGGTACACAAATGTTTACTATTTTTTCTATTTCATTTAATTTATTTTACTTATAATTTCTAAGGGAACTATAGGATCAATAACAGTTACAATTGGATCTATAACTTTTTTTTGTTGATTTTGATTATAAGAATTGTATTTAAGTAAAGAGTAGGCTACTCTACTCTGTTACTTTACTCTGCTAAGAATAAACATAGGCTTCAATATATTAACCATAGTTAAAATATTTTCATCATTTCAGAGTTCATAAAAAATACAGCTGAATATGACACACAGAAAAATCCTTTTTTAAAGCCTTCTTTTATTGTGAAGGTCTGTGTCGGAAGTCCTGTCGCGTGTCGTGTTTAAACTTGACTCTGGTCCTGGTGTTCGAGGTTGAATGAAGGATGTGATGGAGAAGCGGTGGAGGCCGTGTTGTGTCTCACGACGACGTAAATAAAAGTGATCAGAAAAACAGATTCGTGGTCGAGCAGCTGCTTCCGGAACAGGTAAGACGAGTTTATCACCTGCGTCACGCGACGACGGTAACAGAGAGAAACATCATCTGATGTTGATCATCTGACTGAAGATCGATACTAGAGCCGAAAACAAGCAGTCAGCTGATAATCCTCTCTGCGGTTTCTCATGTGACTGTTGTTGGGAAAGAAAACAAAGTTGTGAATCACAAAACTGTTTTTATTTCTATCAAAAGAAACAAGCAGCTGTGACTTCGAACAGCAACTGTTCTTTAAATAAAGCAGGTCGGTGTTTATCACGAGTGGAAACCAAAAACTAATGACCTTCTTCTGGTGGTGAAACACAGAACTCACATCTGTAAACACGAGTTTTTATGACATTTAATCACTTTGAACTCAAACTTATTGCACCAGTGTGAAGAACGAACATCTAAAAACATCAACATCATCAGTTCTATATCATGTTTCCACACAAACCAACGTCTGTGTGTGTGCAGCATCATGTTGGCCAGGAAGGGCCTCCTGCCGGACGGCTTCCTGCTGACCCGCCTGGCTGAGGACCAGAACCAGCGGAACCGCAGCCGATCCAGATCTCAGAGAGCCCGCTTCATCACCAAGAGCGGGTCCTGCAACGTGGCCCACAAGAACATCAGGGAGCAGGTACAACATCACCTGCAACATCACCTACAACATCCACAACATCACCTACATCATCACCTACAACACCTGAAACACCTGCAACATCAC
>JAPZDZ010000023.1:24756151-24773872 GCA_029783805.1 Acanthurus tennentii | reverse complement strand
CACACACACACACACACACACACACACACACACACACACACACACACACACACACACACACACACACACAGAGTCTACATTTAAACGGTTGCGAGTGATGTTGAATGTGTTGCAGTCTCACTCTGAAGCTGAGGAGTGACTCCTTCACAGCCGCTCGTTTTCCACGCGTCCTGTCTTCAGACGGCTGGGTGATGTTGGTGTGATGCTGCAGAACCGACTGTAGCAGAGATCTGATGTCTTTCCAGGGACGGACAGGAGGCCTCGCCGGAGCTGCAACACAGCACAACGTGAAGGGAAACAGAAAGAGACAGAAACACAGCGTCTAAAGAGCCGGAACGCCCAAAATCTGTCATCAAACCAAAAAGGTCTGACTTCATTTTGAGGGATTTTAAATGATTTCTGAGAAGGGAGAGGATTGTTAAGATGCATCGTCAACTTGTATCAATGAATCTTTGTGTGCAGCTGAAATGATGAGACGTCCAATCAATTAACTAACAGAGAAAAACAGTTCCGATCATTTTGTAATTTAATGATCACTGCTGTCATTCCTCTGGCATTAATTAAATTAATTAAACAGTCTGTGCAGCCGTCCCACCTCCTGCTGCTGCTGCTGATTCTGTCAGAGGACTCATGGACGCATGTGACGGCCTCGTCTCCGGCGTCCATCTTTGTTCCTCTCTGTGTCTCTCTGACTGGCTGGACAGGGGGAGACTCTCTGTGTGTCTTCTCTCTTCTCTGTGTCCCACATGCAGTGACGGCGTCCAGTCCGGATCCGACTGCAGCATCTCACAAGCTGGTTGACCTGAAACACGCAGACATCAGTCTCCTGCTGCATCAGTCTCAGGAAATTAAGTTTTCAATCTACAAAACTGTGAGTCCACTTTGACTGCTGCAAACGTCCTGTTCCATCGAACCAACTTTCCACAGCACAGAGATTTAGTTTGATAGAGACGGTCTGGTACATGACCTCTGCGTACGTGTCAGTTAGTATTGATCCAGTTCTATGCAAACAGACAAACTTGACCTTTTTAGGATAATGAGGTGATAAACAGCAGGCATTTAAAGCTTCATCTAAACACTGAACGCTGCAAAACAGCTGTAGCTGCTCTGCCAATGTCACTAATGTGACTGTGACTCAGTTGGATCTCGTTGAAGTTGCTCAGAAGCAGATGAGCAGGCTGAAGCTGGAGACTTCAGGCTAACATCTGCTTTAGCCCTTCGCTAACTTGAACAGAGTTAAGAGGATTAAATGTTGTGTCTTTTTTAGATTTTTTTATGTCAACAGACGGATAAATCAAACTAAGATGCTAAAATGAGTCATTTCACGGTGACTTGATAGTAAAAAAAAAAAAAGTATCCACTGAATAACATCTGTTTTAAACTCAATGTAAGCTAACGGGAAAGAGTCTGTGGGCCCCGGAGCGTCACGTGACGTGTAGTTACACGGTTCGACCACTACGTCAGTTTGGCGCCTGATGTCCTCAGTTTTCAGCTTTAATAAGAGACACCGTACCGAGGAGAGGTTACACCACCACAACACCACCACCACCACAACAACAACAACAACAACAACAACAACAACAACAACAACAACAACAACAACAACAACAACAACAACAACAACAACATCATGTGATTTGTAAGTTTGTTCCTGATAAAAACTCACTTCAGTGCAGCAGAGGCTCGTAGAAACGGAGATGTGGCTGAATGGAATGTTTACGGTCACCGGAGATCCGAGTGCCTTCAGTCGAATTCCCGGCTGGAAAACTAGGAAGTTTTCGGGATTTTCCTCCTGAGAGCCGCGGGGACACTTTCAAATGCAGCGGGTTGTTTCCTCCGTTAAGACGTGAGAGAAGAAACGTTACTGAGGGGAGAAAGTAACAGAAAACAATGAGCCATCGGCAGTTTGAACCGGCTGTGTGACTGCGAGAACCCGCCAACAGTCAGGGCTCACTTCCCAGAACACACCGCGGCATGACGTCATACGCTACAACCATGGAGGAGCTCTTACACAATAGATCCATGGATACAAACAACGAGCTCTTCTCTTTATCACGATGATAAAATCTGTGTCGATTTGTCTTTTTCCCCCAAAAAAATATTTGAAAAAAAGCAAAGTAACTGATTACAATAAGAAGTCCGTACCGGCGCTGTAACTGTTATTTAAAATGCTCGAGTTTAATGGATATACTAATTCATATCAATAAACAAAATAAAATCAATATTTTTCACATTTTTTTTCGTACATGGAACCAAGGAGCACATTCAAGCTTTCTTTTACCATCCGCAAAGCTCTGAAACACTTTGGTTTTGTTTCACATGAGCTTGATTTGACGTCTGTTTAGTAGAAACAATCGTTTATTAACTGCAAAACTGAATAAAAGATTCTTAAATTATGTCATCATCGTTTCAATGATCGGTTTCTCTGCTTCCTTAAAAAAATTGCAGCGGATCGTTTGACAAAGAAAAAGTGAAAAGATCTTAGCAGAGGATGGTTTCGATCCATCGACCTCTGGGTTATGGGCCCAGCACGCTTCCGCTGCGCCACTCTGCTTACATGTACGCAAGTTATACAGAGAGTATATAAACATTCAGTGAGAGACCCAGTGAGGTTCTCTGTCGCCCGGACACGTTTATGGTTTCAATGAGGCCACAGACTGCACGTTACTACCTTTTCTCACCTGCAGTTATGTAAAAATAGAATTTTATCAATATATAATGATTGTTTAAATCAGTTTGTAAAAAGTCTGAAACTAGTGAGGCTTGTCAGAAAAGCCCAGACCTGAGTCCAAAGTGACATAAAGGCTGCTCATGAGGAAAAAAAACAGATGAGACACCTTCCTTTTCACAATTTATTAACAAAATGATAAAATAAATAAATACAAATTGATCAAATGCTCCTAATATCAACTCCTCCCCATGTTCCCTACAGTATTTCCTAAACACTGCATACAAAGAATTCATCACAGAAGAGGCTCAATACAGAGGTAAGAATCCCACCAGACCAGTCACAATGTCAGGCCAACAGAAGACACATCTGGAACAGAAGTCAAAAAAATAAACACATTCCTTTCCAAAATCATTATGAAAAAATACAAACAATTATACAAATATTCAGATTGTGTAATTACCAATTTACACATTATTCAGCACACCAGGTGAACTTTTTCTTTATTCATATCGCTACAATGCATCTCACCAAATGGAAGATAAAAAAAGACTTCTTTTGTTTTGTATTTCTTTTTTCCTTTTTTTTTTTTGCACTCAACACACCCCAATGGAATTAGCTGTGGATGAGGTAAGAAGCTTCAGGTGTACAGTTGGGTCCGGACAGGATGGATGGAGAGTGGGAACAACAGGTCGATGTCATGTATTGACAGAATACTAGAAGGCCACAATCATGACTTGATCGCTTTAAAAGTAAAAACTGACTTGAGTCGGACTGAACTTCACCACAGCGTGAACTGGAGATGAACTTATTAAATGCATATACGACTTCCTCAGATACAAACTGGACAGCTCTCGGCTGCTGTGGTCCTTTCCAGCTGTGTGAATGCACACGGTGCTGATGCTGAAATTAATTTCCAAAAGATATGCATCGACTACAAAAAAGGCTTCCAAACAGAAACTCACAACCGCAGTGTTCTTTGGATAAATTCACTTTTAGAGCTGGACTAAATAGAAACTGAGGACTTTTTTTTCTAGAAGATTACAATGACACAATTTAGACATTAAGACTTGATCGATGCCCCCAGCCCGCCCCACCCCACAGTCCTGCTGGGATCCCAACATTCAGCATGGTGCATTAGCCAAGTTCAAATTAAAATCTAAACCGAGGAGTGAAAACCTTGCAGCTCCATCCATCAAACATGATGCCAGAAAGAAACGCTCCCGTTCGGACGCGGATGGCTGCCGCACTGATTTACACCTAAACTGCACACTTTTGGCATCAGGATGCCAGAATGTTCAAAGGAAAAAAAAGGTGACTTGAGTTTCACATAAAAACTTAAAAAACAAAAGCAAATGCATATTAAAAAGATTTGACAAATCTTATATAAAAATTTGCATAAGAAGGCATGCGTTCCACCACGCTGAGTGGACAGATGTTGCAGTTGGGTGTAAGTCTGCCCGTCAGGGTGCAGCTTAGTTTGTTCATTCCAGATGCACACAGGCTCCAGCTCACATGACCTGATTCAAACTCACCCCTCCTTCAAAACAAAAGAAGAAGAACCACAGCACAGAAGAACGATGAACGAGTCAAAGGAAAACAAAAGAGCTCCGAGACTAAAATGTGTCCTGGAGCTCGAATCTGGAGCGAGAGTCATGACTGCGATTTGTGTTGCTGATGGATCCCGTTTACACTGATAATAATACTGGTCAAACCAAAAGTGCATCGCTAGACAACTGGCTGTCACACCAAGCAAGATGTCATCATCATCAACGGTCCCGGTTTGGAGCCTTTTACTGACCATGACGACCGCCTGGCGCCACATTTTCACCAAACAACCTCTGAGCTTCGCCAGCTTCTGCAGCCATTTTTTTTTTTAATGTAGAAGTAAATTGGAAAATAAAACACATTTAAGGCAACTCCTATAATTAACAACACAAAACACTATCTGGTCAATTTAAACGGCATAATATGAAACGCAGTTTCAACTTGCATTGACTACTGGCAGCCTGAGGTGAAGGGACCGGGTTTGTGCTCCAGAGTTGTAGGGAGCTGGGTGGGATGGGACGGACCGGAGGACACGGGTTGGGTGGGAGGATCATCTGGAGGGTTAGTAAGGTTCTACAAGTCACAGTGCAAGTCAAGAGACAAATATTATCTGCTGTTTGAAGAAAGGCACTCTAGGTACCTACTGTACAGAGGGAAAGGTCCAGTTTGTCTGGAACACAAGTTCGGGCTCGTTCAAACAAAAAGTCGAGTGAAGCAACTGGTGACTAGTCTGCTCAATCCATGAGTGAACACAGCCTAATATGTTGAAAGAAGAAGATCCACCCGAGTGAGCCGACAAAGACCACGACACACGACGAATGCAAGTCATGAGCTGGGGACACATTAGTTGCCATTTCGTTTAAATTTCAGTCTTTTCCTTCCATTTTCAAATATCTAAACTCCTCATAAGAGACAAATTACATTTATCAGACAACACTGTGGCCAAACACGTTGAAATATTACAGAGGTTTACTCTGATTACTTTTTTCTGGGATCTTCTGAATGAAGGCAGTTTGTACAGCTAATGTCAGAAAACGGTGTGCTGTGTGAGATATGTTGATTCAGTTCTAAGCATCCACATGATATGAAAAAAAAAAGTGTAACAGCTTTTTAATAGTTGTCCAAAAATTATTCACACCCACAATCCTTTGCCATTACAGGACTTCACAGATATATCTTATTGAGGAGTTCCTGTCTGCAGGAGCCGAACATGTGAATGCAAATATCCAAATCAGTCTGTCTGGACCTCTGGACGTCACCCCGTCAGCTCCTGAGCACAACGTCCATGTCCAGTCTGATGGAACCAACAAACAGAGCAGGTCAGTCAAAGCTCACAAAGGTTCACGCCAAGGTCAGCCCCCTCGCCTGAAACCTAGCAGAATATCTCCAGTAGTGGAGAACGTGTTTGACGCGTACAGGACGACCTCCTGATGTCTGACTCTCCTCATCATCCAGAGGTCACATGACAAACCTACAGCCATGCTAGCAGCACTGTGCAGCTTCACCAAAGGCTAAACATGAACATGTTAGCAGGCTCACAAAGACAAATGCTAACATGCTGATATTTAGCAGGTATGATGTTTAACATGTTGTCACGCTAACATTTGCAACCTTAGCAAGTAAAGCTGAGGGGGATGTGAATGTAGTTCAGATGTTTGGTCCACAAACCAAAGTACTGGACACAGAAACTGTGGACTTAAAGATGGCACTAGATAAAAAGTCAGGGGATCAACAGAGACCATCAGGATTCATCCCTTTGGCACCTTATTCCATGAAAGAGCAGTTCGGATAGTTTAATAAAAGCCAAAGGTGTGAACCTCTTAGTGGAGCGAGATTAAAAAAAAAAGTGAGCAAAAATGATCATTTGGAAGACATGAATGTTTGTATTATTTCCATCCAGTCGTTCCATTTCTGCTGGAGATATTTTAGTTCCAGTGTGCTGCTGCTAGCATGGCTGCAAATCCCACATCAGTAAAACACTCAAGACAAAATAAAATAACATTGAGATCATCTTCAGAAAACATCCAGGGTGAAGAGTTGACCTGGAACAATCTTCTGCTCGGGGGTGAATATGTTTTTGGACAACTACAGTTTAAGCAAAGCGCTCCAATATTGCAGAAAGACAGAAAGAAAGAAACAAAAACATTCCAGCACAACCAGAGGCACCGTTAATGAGAGTTTGTAATGCCCCGTACCCAACAAGAAGCCAGAAGTCATGATCAGACCCCAACTGACAGCCACCAAGCCAACCAAGAACAGCATCACATTTCAGCCCAGACATGCTCCAGAAAGAAAAGAGATGCACTAGTCTAACTGTGAGGGGATGGAGGGGTTTCTGAGACAGAAGCCGAGCACTTCCTCCCCAAAAACATGAACTAGACTGGAGCCTAAACGTCAGACAGAGGTTTGTATTTCCTCCTAGAAAAATATTGGCAATGTGGGGATAAGTCACATCACAACAAAGAGATGCATACTCTGTTTAATTCCATATTAACATACAAAAAGCTCTTGAGCACTTCTTTGTAATGCAGCAAGCTTGTGCTTTAATCTCAGGATTTGTGGTATTGTCCTTTGAGATCCATCTGAAGGAGCAGGTTCATACGACAAATCCCTCCATTTCAAGGAAAAAAAGTTCCTTTAATGTTATTGTTTAATAAGCTCTCCTGTCTCAATCTGGGGACTTCCAATTTCTGAAATGGTAGTATCGATATCTTACAACGCCAATGATTTGATCTTTCAATACAGTAAGTGGACTTGTCCCTGCTGAATTTGGATACATCATCATTTTGGCAGTTCAGGATTCAACAGAAATGTACATAATGCAAAGATCACCACTTCAAAAAGAGGATTCCTTTTTGTGTTGATAATGCCAGTCCAGCAGGTTCAGGAACAGAAAGCACTTATTCTGAAGACTAGGAAGACCTGAATATCTTTTCCTATAAAAAAGAAACACAGCCCAGATATAGTTTGTGTGTGTGTTGACATTGCAATATTGCAATTTCACATTTAGTGCTCACAGTTGACACACTTAACTCACGAATGAAAACTCAATCACTACACTTGACCGACACCACTGAAAACATCTGTTAGGCTACCGCGCCTGTTCGACCTCGTCCTCCGTACCTGCTGAACGTGACGCTCAGCGTCTTTTCTGCCTGAGCTCAGGGATGCGAGGGAGGGAGATGGGGAGAGGGGTGGGTGGCTGGGATGTTGTCTGATTAGGGGAGTTTGGTCATTGGTCCAGTGGGAGGTGAGGGGTTCAGTCTTCGGTTACTTCGGTTGGGGTTGTTAGGGTCTCGAAAGGACGTCAAACTGAGATGTTGGAGGAGTGGGGGAGGAATGTTGGGGTTTAGTCACCGGGGTGAGACGGATGGTCCGTGTTTTTGTTAAATAAAGAGAATCTGTGTTGAAGCAGTAGAACGAGTGCAGTGTTTAACAGCGTCTGTACATGCACCTTTGCCTTCCTCTGGTTTCAGCAGGGGTCGCATCGGTTTTAGTAATGCATGGTTCGTATCTGGATCTGGAAGCATACTGAGCCCTTTGGGGTTTCAGAGGGAGGAAAGATCAACTATCAGCGGACTGGGAGAGTCGACTTCAGTTTCAGCCACTGGGAAAAGGTTCTTACTGTTGGTTGATGGGATGGATGCTGGTTTAACGGTGACGGAATGATTCAGATGAAGTGCTTGTGGGATCACCCAGTGCCTGAAACCTCAGCCTGGTTTTACTGACGTCGACATTATTGGCGGATCTGTTCACTTTTTTAAACTTTGCTTAAGCAACAATCAGAAAAGTTGGGGAAATCTTCACTGCAATGAGGGCATTCAGATGCACTTTGTAGTTCATCTGAAGCACAGGGAGTCATTTGGGATCTGAGAAAGACTCGATTTTGGATCGTTGGTGGACTGGAAAGGTAAATTTGAGTTAAATAGTTATTAATCAACAGGGAAAGGTTTGGGTTTTCCTGCTTACTGAAGACGCCTAAGTCGCAGAGTGTTTAAAAGGTTGATGATGTTGGCTTGTGGGCGTCTGTGCGCTTCAAACAAAGCGCCCCTCTGACCTTGAACGACCGAACTGAGCTGTGTAAGTTGGCAGGATGTGAATCTTTGAATGTTCGGGCAGATTTCTGTAGAACTTGTTTCAATTGAAGATTGAAGTGAAGTCAGTTAGGATGGAAGTTATTGTGGAATATTACAAGCAAAGGTCGAATTAAAAAGTCAGACCTCAGTTCAGGAAGTCTGGGTTGTCAGGTTCAGTTGTTGGGGTGAAACCGGCTATCAGATCGGACTCTTGGTGTACTCGGAAACGATAGGAGAGATTGCAAGTGTCTGTGAACTGAAGATGACCTAAACTGTCGATAAGTGAATGTGTCTGGGAAATGGCTGAAGTCGGGTTGAGGGAGGACCAGGAGTTGTGGGTGGGTTAAGGTTTTGGGTTGATCAAAGGACGAGGACAAAAGGGTCGCAGGATTGCAGAAATATGTTCACATTAAGT
Source organism: Acanthurus tennentii (assembly GCA_029783805.1). Classification (NCBI taxonomy): domain Eukaryota; kingdom Metazoa; phylum Chordata; class Actinopteri; order Acanthuriformes; family Acanthuridae; genus Acanthurus; species Acanthurus tennentii. The sequence goes on along the minus strand of JAPZDZ010000023.1, from coordinate 24,765,165 downwards.
TCGTTGAGAGGAGGGGATGAACAGGTTCTCTTTTTTTGTACGCATACTCTATCACAACACTGCTTTTCAGACCAGTAACCCCTGACAAATGTTTGGTTTTTATGTTCTCGGTTCCCTCAGACCCATGTGACCCACCTTCGACCCCTCGAGAGAACACAGGGGCCACTATAACAGGCACACACTGGTGTGATGATGAACTAATCTCCCTTTGAGCATTCCCACCACTGACGTCTATCACTAATTGGCATGATGACACTGGTGCGCAGGCTTTCCTGTAACCAGCTCCGTGGCTGGAGAAGCCTACGTCCTCCCAGAGTCATGTGACTTGGGCTGTATATCTACCATTGACACAGTCTGACAATACAATGCAAACAAACAACATTTATACAGATTGGCAACTTCAGGGCACCGTATGGTGCAAGCAAAAGTCTTTTTTTAATATATATGTATGAATTCCCGCAACTCAAGAGACATAGCATTACTTTTTATTGTCCAAACTGCTGACAAGAGCTGGCAAAGAATGCTGGGAGGGTTCTGAGGTTTTGCTGTTGTTGTTGTTGCTGCCGTCACTGTCATTGATCTCCTCCTGTTTCTTCTCCACCCCTGTCTCTGGAGGGTTGACGGCAGCCATCTTGTTCTCAGAGTCGGTGGTGGCGTTGGCGGCGCAGCCTCCTGCGGGGCTGTGATCAGGGCAGCTCGGCTCGGCTGTACCGTTGGTCGTGGCAACAGTCGCCACCACTGAGGAAGCAGGAATGTCAACCACCGGAGCCACCTCCTTCTCAGGTTTGGCCGCGACCTCCACCTGGTCACCAGTCCCTGTGTCGCCCCCTCCCCCTGCCACCACTCCGATGCCAGGCTCTGCCTTACCCCCTGCCGCCACGCCGGGGCTGCAGTCTGCTGCCGGGACTGCGCTGTCCTCTGGAACAGCCTGGCTGCCAGCGTCTCCTCCTGCTGCTCCTGTTGTCTGGTTGATCCCTGCGGCTCCGATCTCCTCCTGCTTGTCGGTTCCGTCAGTGTTGCTGCTGGTTGAGGAGCTTCCAGCCTTCACTTTTTCTATCGAGTTGGCTTCTGGTGCAGCTTCAGAGCCGGCTGCACCTTCAGCACCGCCTGGGACTCTGGCACTGACGTCCTTGCCCTCTGTCTCTGCCAGAGCTTGGTTAAAGTTGAAGGCTTGGATGAGGCGAATCAGGTGTTTGACCTTTTCCAGGGAAAGCTGCATCTCTTTCTGACGAGCCAGGATGGTGTTTTTGGTCTCCATGCATTTCTGATGGGAAAAGAGCAACAGAGGAGAACTGAGACGAGAAGACACTGAGGTAATGACCGGATTTTAATTAACTGCTCAAGTTGCTTCATTTTTTTTAGAAATAACATCAAGCTGTTTGATCATCAGACACGCAGCTCTTAAGGCGAGCAGCAACGGTTGGATGTGACAGATTTTTAAGTTTTTATTCCGATATATTTGGTTTAGCTTTTAAGATTTAAGGGACCAAACGGACAAAATATGTAATTCAGCCCAAAGATTCAACACAGAGCTGAAAAGGTGGAAACACCAAGTTGGAGCCCACAGAGAAGAAACTGATCACCAGAGTAAACAGCTGCGTTTTGCTGCCCTCTTCTGGCCAATGTTACAAGCCTGTTTGACCTGAACTCAACCAGCAGGAAGGTCACAGAGTCCCGGATCACACCTGCACACATCTGCACAGGTGAGAGGCCAAAAAGGCCAAAAACAGAAAAAGAAGTATTTTCAGGTGGAAACAGCTGAATCAGCTGATCCTGCAGAATCTGACGCTTCGCTGTGGATGAAAGTAAAGTAACTAAAGTAAAGTAACTATCAGGATGTAAAGGGAGTTCAGACGAGCTTCAACATCTGCAGCAGGAAACAAACACATGAATCCAGAACCAGAAAAACACTGACAGGAACTAGTTACTGCTACACGACCACTGTAATTGATTACTTTGACTACAGCTACACGACCACTGTACTCAATTACTTTAACTACTGCTACAGTACCACTGTTCTCGATTACTTTAACTACAGCTACAGGACCACTGTACTCGGTTTGTTTAAGTACTTTTTACAGCTGCTTGAGGTTTTTTACTTTATTACTTTACATATTTAGGATACTACATCCATACTTTTACTTCAGCAGCACTCTCAGTAATGGTGGAGTATTTTCACAACGTTACCACAGTGTGGTTCGAGTACTCAAGTACACGACTGACTGTCAGTCAGTGAATGCACCTCCGCTCATCCCTGATGGAGCAGACTGGTGTGCCTCAGTGTATCCGAGTACTCTCTGAGCCTGTTTCTTACCGTTATGGAGTTGCTGAGCTGTTTGACTCTCTGCTCCAGCTGCTCTCGCTCCAGTTTCAGTTCAGAGCTCCATTTCATCAGCTTCTGCTTCTCCTCTTCTTTAGCTGCAGTGAACAACAACAAAACACAGGTGTTACTCTCACAGCTGGAGCGTGCACATCTGTCGCGGCAGATGTTGGAGGAGAAGATGGCGATCGTCTAACGTCACCTTCTTTGTAAGCGATGTAGGAATGAACAATAGCCAGAGTGCCGGGCCAGGGAATGGCTTCTTCTTTCTTCAGGATCTGCAGAGAGGAGCTCAGAGTTGTCATTGAGGCGTTGGCTCAGAGAACATTAGAGGAGTCAAATTTGGCCGCCACCCTGTGGTGGGGCTGGGGGGGGACAAGCAATGGGGTGGATGGATGTGAGATGCCAATCTTTACTGACACAATGAATGGGACAGAAGCACAAAAAAACAATACTGCATCATGTTTATGCTTACAAAGGGCTGAACAGTCGTACAGTTCAGGACAGTGTCAGCAGAAGCACTTTTACAGTCTAGTTACAGCTACAGGCCCTGAGCGGCCCCTCCGGACTGCGGTACCCCCTTCCCCCTGACTCAGGATCAGTCACAGCTGCTGCAGTTACCTGATCTTGACATTTTGGACAGATCCACATGCCTTTAGGAATGGTTTTCAGGGGTGGATCCAGGCAGTCCAGGTGATAAACACGCGAACACGTGTCGCACATGAGCAACTGGCCACTGCGTCTGCACACAGTGCAGAAATCCTCATGGATGTCTCCCTGTGAGGAAGAATTGGACCAATCAGTTTCCCTGCCCAGCTGAGCCCCGCCCACCATCTGTGGAGAGGCAGGGGGGGCACCATGATCTGGTTTGGTGGAGTTTACACTTGGCCTCGGTTTAATGTCTAATGGACATGGTGTGTGTTAATTAACCACAGAGAAGTTACTTGACATGTGGGAGTTAGCAGGTATTACTGGAGGCTGTGGGCTACAGGACACTGTTCACTTTGTAAGGCTGAGTCAAAGTAAAAACCAACTGATGGCTGATGACAATCACATGGACACAACAAACTCATGGACGTGTCTGTGGAGGGCTCGGGTGTGAATGGCTGACAGCTACTGGGCCAAAAGGACTGTGTGTGACGGGCTCGCCGACCCTCTGAACTGTCCGTCTCCCCCATCGTTACTTACATCCCCAGAGCTGGGGCTGGGCAGGGGGAGGGGATGGACGGGGCTGGAGGGGGAGGTCGGGGTGAGGCTGCCCAGCTCCGGGACGCTGCTGTATTTGGGTGGGCGACCTGGGTGAAATGAGACAGACGACAAAGACGGAAAACAAAGAAAAAAGAAAGATGGAGAGGGGGGAAGAAAACAAAAACAAACAGTCTGTATGACATACCTTGGAAAGGGAGTCTTCGTTGGCTAGCATGTGACAGGGAGGCGGTCAGGGAGGAAGAGGAGGAAGAGGAGGAGTCAGAAGCACAGACAGCAGTGTTAGTGCAGGAGACTGGCTCCATGCGAGCTGAAGCAGAGCACGAATACAAGCTGCTGCGGTGTGTGAGCCGCTCCACACACACCTGTGTCAGAGTTTAACACACCTGTCTGCGTGGAGCCGTCACAGGCTGTTTCCCACAATGCACCTGCTGCTTTATCATCAAGGTTCTTATTTCATTCAGTTAAAATCTGAAATAAAGTTGGGAACTCCCATGAAGTTTGACGGGTTCCTCAATTTTCCGAAAAGCATCTAAGTTTTTTTATAATTTCTTCATAAACTTGTAACAGAAACGTTTTAATCCTTAAATTTGATCTCAGCTGATGTTTCTGTGCTGACACACTGATAATAATCCGCTCTGAGTTTCTGTTACGGGGCTGATAAATGCACCTGAGTGCTTTTGTTACTGTTGTTCACCTGAAAGGAGTCGAATCTGAGTGGGTGGAGCCTGAAACAGCCTCCACCTGTCAGACTCGCAATCAGAAGGTCAGAAGGTCAGAAGGTCTTCAAGCTGCAGGTGTGATAAAGTCTGACACTGTGACTTACACATGATCTCAGAGTTTGAGTTTCTCCGTCCGGAGTGAAGCAGAGTCAGGTGGAGGTTGTGTGTTTAGTGCTGTTCGGTTAGTGGTTAGGTGACCTGGTAGGAGGTCGAATCTTGGATCCTGTTTTAGTAACTTGAAGTGTGAATAATTTAAAGCCGCTTCCTGTTAGTCGTGTAAACGTTCACACACAGTGGCTGCAGCTGAACCGATGAGCAGAGAAACTGCTGATGTGAAACTGCTCTCAGATACTTTCATCACTCCTTTAAAACATTAAAGCAGCTACAAGGAGCCAAACGTTTTCTTTCTGCTTCCACGGGACCGAAACAAAGACCTGCATCCCTGCGGCAGGCTCTCCTGTGCACCTGTAGGTGGCGCTCATGGGAAAAGCCCTCGTTTCAGGAGAAACGGCTGCTGTTGTCCACAGGGGGGCACCAGAATCAACACAAAGTCAAAGTTCCTTGTAGCTGCTTTAACCTGAGATGTTCCACACAAATGTGAGGTGATTTTGAGAAAACTCAACGGGTTTCAGCTTCTTCTGCTTAAGCTAGAAAATGCCTACAGATCCCAGGATGCATTTCAACAATTCCTGAGGAAGAGAACACGTGTGAAGGTTCCACCGGATTCATACTTCTTCATCGAGGTGAGGAGGTCATAAACAACCGCAAAGCAGCATGGGATTCGATGCAGAGATGGAACTGAGCGAGATGTTCCTCAAAAACCAAAACATTCAATCTGCAGTTAGCACTAAAGTCAAACTTTACACGTTGTGTTTGTCAGTGTGAACTGTTTCCTGTTTTACATCCTGGAACTCACGGCTCCTTCAGCAGGAGGAGAGTTTCTCTTTGGCCAGAAACAGAAACATGAAGTGTTTTCTGTCGTTCATTTTCTGCGTTCAGGTGGTTCATGTGAACCTGCAGCACTCGGACGAACAAGCATGAATCCGGCTTCAGACGTTACACCTGACTGAAGCGACAGGAAACAGAAGGCAGGAGAGGAAGGGAGGAAGATCACAGCATGTTTTCACTTCTGAGCAGCACGAGTCTCTAAACTGCTAAGTCTCTGAACCTGCACCTTCTCCTCTCAGACGGAGCTGATCTTCTCTGCTCTGGTTTCTGAGCTGCACCTTCACCTGTTCTGAGGCTCTACTGTATTTCTACCTGATTCTGTTCTCCTCTGTCTTTTCCTGCCTCTCTTCCTGTTCCTGCTCTATCAGCTGATCACAGCTTCCTGCTGTTCTACCACACTCTCGTGCTCTTTGACCTTTGACCTGAGGATCAGTGGTTCATACGGACCTCTCTTCCTGGTCCCCTGGTGCAGAGGGCTGTTCAGGTAACTCACTGCACTCTTTTTCCTCTGAAAACAAAGTGGGAAAAACAAGTCAACGTTAATGCACATCCTTAAATCACATGACTTTTCTGTTTTGTTTGCAGCGTTTTCCCTGCTGGACGCTGAGCGCCGACACTGCCAAGTCGGCGGGTGAACAGCTGAGGAGGCGGGTTTTGTCATGACTGATCCGAACCCGGCAGCAGAGGCAGAACTTCCTTCATGTTCCACACAGCGGCCGGAGCTTTCACCTCTGTGCGGTGAGCTTCATACCTCAGGCTCAAACACGGCGCCGCTGTACACCGGGTTGGCCGTCGTTCTCCTCTTCCTCTCCTGTCTTTTGCTCTGAATTTCTGCAATCAGAACATCCAAGTTTCAGCGCTGGAACCTGCAGTAGCAGAATGTGGGAGGAGGAACCTCGAGGAGCAGTCACTCACCTTCCAGGTGGTCGTGTGTTACGAGGCCTAGAGACACCATGAAGGCCAGTTTCTGGAAGAGAAGAACAGGGAGATGATCAGAAGCTGTCAGAGACACTGAAGCATCACTGCCTGCCGTCTCACTGCTCTACCTCTGGGTTCTCCTCCTTCTTGGGTCTGGGAGGAGGAGACAGCGGAGGAGTGGAGGAGGAGGGGAGACTGACGACGGCCTTCTGCTCTGCTCCGCCTCCTGGTTTAACAGTCTGCTGGGAGGAGGAGGAGGAGGAGGAGGAGGAGGAGGAGGGAGACACGAAGACGAGAAGATTCATTAACACAAAACTCAAATTCATGAAGGTAGAAAAACATGTTTTCTGGTTTAAAGATGTGAAAAAGAGCAGAAGGGACGTAACTTTGCTCAGAAAACCGTTGGTGTTGTTGGTGTTGTTGGTGTGGTTCATGTTGTTTGTGTTGTCCGTGTTATTCGTGTTGTTCGTGTTGTTCATGTTGTCCGTGTTGTTTGTGTGGACCGTGTTGTTCGTGTGGACCGTGTTGTTCGTGTAGACCGTGTTGTTTGTGTGGTTCGTGTTGTCCGTGTTGTCCGGGCTGTTGGTGTTGTTCGTTTTGTTCGTGTGGTTCATGTTGTTCGTGCTGTCCGTGTTGTTCGTTTTGTTCGTGTGGTTCATGTTGTTCGTGCTGTCCGTGTTTTTCGTGTTGTTCGTGTTGTCCGTGTTGTTCCTGTTGTCCGTGTTGTTCGTGTGGACCGTGTTGTCTGTGTTGTCGGTGTTGTTCGTGCTGTCTGTGTTGTCTGTATCGTCCGTATTGTTCGTGTTGTTCATGTTGTCCCTGTTGTCCGTTTTTTTTGTGTTGTTTGTGTTGTCCGTGTTATTTGTGTTATTCGTTTTGTTCGTGTTGTTCGTGTCGTTTGTGTTGTTCGTGTTGTCTGTGTTATCCGTGTTGTTCATGTTGTCCGTGTTGTTTGTGTGGACCGTGTTGTTCATGTGGACCGTGTTGTTTGTGTTGTTCATGCTGTCCGTGTTGTTCGTGTGGTGTGGTTCCCCTACCTTGGGCTCTGTGGTCAGGCTGCTGATCTGGATTGGCTGGGCTGGAGTCGGGGTGGGGATCGGGGTGGGGTTTGGGGCAGGTGCAGGGCTGGCGAGGCGGGTGGTGGTGGCAGAGACCGGCGTGGTGATGACGATGCCCGTCAGCGGGGTGGAGCCGGTCTTACTGCAGGGCTGCCCGTTAACGATGCGGACCTGGTGAATGGGAGCCGCCGACGGCAGCGAGGACGACAGCTTGGTGGCCAACATGACGGGCCTCTGAAGCAGCTGGGGGGCCGCCATCATGGGAGGGGGAGGGGCGGGGGCGATGGGGACGTTGGTGGGTGTGGCCGGTTTTGGCCTTACCTGGTGACAACAGACAGCCAATCAGAAAACAACACCAAACCACCGGACACTGCTCGGTGAAGCCACTGCGGAGCTCTGCTGACAGAAGTACGAATTCTACGGATACTTCGGATCCTGCTCATATGACCGCTGTCACTAACTTTACTACGGCTGCTTCTGGTGCACCTACGATACCTGTCCTGACTTTCTAAAACCAGCTGACAAAGCTGCATTCACAGACTTTCCCTCATTTCTGCCGTCTTGTTTCTCTGACAAACAGTCCGAAGTTATTCAGTAAAACGTGATCATTCAGTTATTAAAACAGCTGCTGGTCGACTCGTGTCTGTTGAACACTGGAGGGTTTTCAAATCTGAACTCATTTTAAAATGTCCGAGGTCACAGACATTCGACTGGATTTGGAATATTTTATTCAATTTTTATTTGTTTTCTTCATTTATTCACTCTTGGCCTTTGCTAAGCAGCTGATGGAGGACTGACGTCATCACCACGGAACAAAATCATGAAATCTGTTTCGCTGTTTTGCTCTTGCCACAAAGTCAAACTGAGACTAAACTTCGACCTCCGTCACGTTTTCTCTTCAGTTTTCAGCTTGTTTACCGCCGACAGTCCCTATGAAACTCAGACAGGCTTTAGCTTGAACCACTTTGTTAGCTTAAGTAGAGTTTTGTTCCTGTGTTGTTTTTCCTTTTCCCTCCTTTCACATGCAAAGCTGACGTGATCATGTACGAACTCTCTGACTCTAAAATAGGTAAGCTAACAGAAAAGCACGGTGATCCAAACTCTGATCCCGCTAACGGTCTCTTCGCTTCCTTCGGGTGTGAAGCAGCGAGACGCTCAGAGCTCCCGGTGGCTTCACTCGGCACAGGCAGACACGTTTCCACGTACAGGGTTAAAAAAACACCGACAGCCAGGAACACAAAATACCAAGAAGCTGCAGGAAAACAAGCTCTCACCACAAAAGGTAAACACACGCACACACACACACACACACACACACACACACACACACACATTCACAGGCAGGGAACCTCGAAAACAACCCGTTCACAGGTCAGTTCAGAAATTAAAAAAAGCACAACGAGAGGAGAAGAGACGAGCAGAGGCAGCACAGAGCAAACAATGTTTTAGTGCCACGGAGCAAGGCATGAGTGTTTGCTTTGGTGCACTCCTGCCCCCTGCTGGAGAGTGAGCGAGTCACCTCATGTGGGCCACACACACCGGTCTGAGGGGGTTAGGGTTTGGAGGCGGGTCTTATAGGGACGCACCTGTGGCTGAAAGGTGGGTCGAGGCGTCAGTCTAGGAGGAGGGACAAACTGAGGAACTTTGATTGGCTGGGCGGTGGTGGTGGCCTGCACCTGAGACAAAACCACAGCAGATGTGGATCTGTGCTGCTGTTACACTCACATGTCTGCTCACGCGTCACCAGTCCTCTACGTTTACAGGTGTTTACAGGTGTTTACAGGTGTTTACAGGTGTTTACAGGTGCATGAACGTCACACACTGTGGCTCTCTGACATTTGC
>JAPZDZ010000023.1:24407193-24426202 GCA_029783805.1 Acanthurus tennentii | reverse complement strand
GTCGTTCTGATCGGCTGGTTGTTCCGGTCGTCCTGGTCGTTCTGATCGGCTGGTCGTTCCGGTCGTCCTGGTCGTTCTGATCGGCTGGTTGTTCCGGTCGTCCTGGTCGTTCTGATCGGCTGGTCGTTCCGGTCGTCCTGGTCGTTCCGGTCGTTAAGTCTCTGAGACTTTTCTGGCTGCAGGTCGGAGTTCTACTCTGCGGAGTTTCACCTCTTTAAATCATCTGTAACTGCTACAAACATCCTGCTCTGTTTCTAATCGTATCTCCTATCGTTCAGGAACATAAAAACTGTTTGTCTGGAACTTTGTTGCCTTTTTCTGCTCAGTTCGTTTTTGTAGATTAAATTCACATTATGTTCCCTGGATGTATTCAATGTTCTCTGGATTGATGAGGCTTTCTGTGTTTTGAATTTTTAAAGGGTTTTTGTCTCATATTCTCTGTATTTGTACCTTTGTTTTATCAAAAACAAGATGGCTGACCCAAGGGCTTGTCCTTCCAGTAAGTTCAGAATGTGTAAGAAGGTTTAAAGTGACGTCTGCTTTGAAGGTCTGAAAGTAGTGACGGCTCTTTGACGACTTTGTTTGTTTCTGAGTCGTTTGTGTTTTATTGGCAGCAGGTTTATGTTCATTATGTGGTTCTCTGGTAAAAATGGACCAGATTATTTCAGTAGATGTGGAACTTCAGACCCTTCGTAGCTCTGCGAGTTCTGTCAGATGAACAAAGATCACCTGACCTTTGACCCTGCCTCCTCTGTCCATGTCAGACCCGGTTGGTCCGGCTCTCCTGGATGTCGAGCTGGACCCGGCTCAGTCTGTGTTCCGCAGCGGCTCCTTGGGGATGCGGGTGTCCTGGTCCCGCTCTGCCGGTCACGTGGACTGGTACGACGTGACTCTGGAGGACACCAGCTCCGGATCCACCCACAGCACCAGAATCATGGGCTCTGCAGCCCCCCAGTCTGGCTTCAGCTCCCTCCTCCCCGGGACTCTGTACTCCGTCAGCGTGGTGGCAACAGCAGGGAACAAGAGTGCTGCACCTGTCCGCAGGTCAGCAGCTACAGGTGAGACACGACATGAACATCAGCTGTGGAGATGTTGGAGGTGAAAACAGAGTTTTCTTCTGAAACTTTCAGCCTTTGTGAATGAAAACATCTAAAACACACATCTTAGCTCCGTGTATTTTAGTTTAGATATTTATGCTAATTAGCATATTAAAGCATTTACATATTTAATTTAAAGAACCAGAAAATGTGTGAAACACAGTGCAACAGTCCGAATGTATGTAATGCAGAGAAGTCTCTTATCAGATCACATGGTGAACTTTCTGTCACAGCTGTAAACGATTGTTCTATCTTATGTTCTCATCGTGACCTGTTTGCTTGTTTCTGGGTTCAGCGCCGTCCTCTGTCCGTGGACTCCAGGTGGCGCCCTTGTCCTCGTACAGCCTGGGTGTTTCCTGGCAGCTGGGTCTCGGCAGAGCCGAGCGCCTTGTGGTTCTGCTGACGGATCAAGACGGGGTTCTGTGGAAAAACGTCACCCTACAAAACAGCGTCACCGCGGCTCAGCTGGACGACCTGCAGCCCGGGACGCTTTACACCGTAACCGTGGTAACAGAGGCTGTCGGCCTGCAGAGCTCCACCTCCGAGCAGGCTGTCACAGGTAGATAATATGGGTCGTTTTGGTTTTGCTGCACATGTCCTGTTGCTGCAGCTGATGCAGCTGACTGTTCAGTAAATCACAAGACCTGTAGTTTAGTCACTTTGCAGCTTATTGCTTTACTTTGCAGCAGCTTCATCACCCTCAACTTTTGTTTCCAGGATATTGTAAACTTTTCTGTTCCCATCCTTCCGTCTGGAACCTCCTCTGCCCGAAAAACACTCTCACTTTGATCCCTCAGTTTTACCTGAAACTCTGCTAACAACGGCATCTTCAGCAGAACTTCTCATTATCCAGGCACAAGGATCGTTTGAGTTGTTTAATCTGAGCTTATTTTAACTTTGAGTTGTCCAGAAAACCAGAACTCGTGTGTTTGTGGGTTTACCATGAGACGAACAGGCCACACGTACACCTACAAACCCCGCGGCTCACCTTTTGCACCTGATCGGGTCGCTTTGTTGTCTCTAGTTTAGAAAAAAAATCTACTTTTCTGAGTCAAAGATGAGTTTGTGTTTGTGAGGAGCTGCTCTGAAACACCACAGAAAGTCTTTGTATTTGCTTGGGATGAATATTATAAACACGTTAGCACGATGCTAACATGCTATCATCTTCTCTTCCAGACATACAAAGACAGTAGAGAGCAGAAAAATTAAAGCTTGTGATTAATCCCCCCCCCACAGTCCCAGCAGCGGTGTCCAATCTAACGGTGGACAACAACGGCACCTCAGATCGTCTGCATGCCTCCTGGGAGTCACCTGAGGGCGGTGTGGACGCCTACCTGGTGACCCTGTCTGCTCTGAGATCAACCCCACAGGAGCGCCACCTGCCTCCCAACACCACCCACGTGACGTTTGAGGGTCTGACCCCCGGTTGCAGCTACCAGCTGTGTGTGAGAACCACAGCTGGAGGACGGAGTGCTGAGAGCAGGACCAGCGGCAGGACAGGTGGGTGTTCAGGACCAGCATGTGCTGCACGTGGACGAGTTTTTAGGATCATTTCTTTCAAAACGACTGCAGATGAAACAGATAAAGAAACAGAGTTTAACTGAAAGATGGTTCAGGTTTTGACTGGCAGCTGTTTTCTTTCTGGTCCACAGCTAAACTGTGTGCTGCACATGAAACCAAAGGGACTTTTTTCAGAAGTGTGCTTGAACGAGCATGGAATTATATTCATGAGTCTAAAGAAACTGTGTTTGTTGTTTTTATGCTTTTTTGAATCAAACGTTGAATCAGGTTCGATTTGAAAACAGCAGAATTTCAGTTGTCTCTGTCTGGTGATTGTTTAGTCCCTGAGCGAGTGTCCGAACTTGCCGTGAGGCCTCTCAGTGACGGCAGGACTTTGAGGCTGAGCTGGTCGCCACCCAGAGGCCAGTGGGAGAACTACAGCGTGGTGTTGAGGAACGGCTCTGTGGTTCTGGTGAACCAGACGGTCAGTAAACTGAGCACCCAGCACACGTTCTCCGTCCTCGGCCTGGTGCCGGGACGAGTCTACGAGGCAGAGGTCACGGTTCACAGTGGCATTCTGGGTAACACGGCGCACTGCCGCGGACGACTGGGTCAGTTCACATGTTCACATTGCAAATGTTCAGTTTAGTCACAGTGAGTTTCCTGTGACCTTCACAGCTTCAGAGAATGAAAATGAAAAAACAATGACAACATTTTTTCAGCCCCCCGCCGCGTGCAGCAGCTGCTCGTCCGTCATGCCGATGAAACCACTCTGAGCGTCCTGTGGACTCCACCGCTGGGTGAGTGGGATGGCTTTACTGTGGTCCTCAGACAGGCAGAGCCCCCCACCGTCGTGACTCAGAGGATCCTCTCCTCGGAGGCCAGAGAATGCACCTTTGCCATCCTCACCCCGGGACGCCTGTACACCGTCACTGTGACAACCAACAGCGGCAACCTGAGCAGCTCCGCCTCCGTGTCCGCTCGGACCGGTATGTCTGATATATGTGCTCAAACACCATCCTTTAAAAGATGATGCATTATGTGTGAGGACGCAGCGACGGGCTGGTCCAAAAAACAGATGTGTTCCTCTAAAATCTGAGAGCGGTCGAGAGGATGCAGAGAGTCTGAAGTGACGGACTGAGAGTTCGCAGACAGAGACGAGTGTCTGTAAGCGTCCATTTGTCAAGACTAGATGACGTGTTTGTCAAGGACCTTTTCTTCTGTGGCTCTGAGGACACGGCGTCAATGTCCACAAACAGGGACTGTGACAACCCTAATATGAGAAATGGAGACAAAAAAATATGAGATCAAAATAAAAACAATAATAATGATGTATTTAAAACAACTTCTTTGCGATCCTTCTCACCTTTGGATTTAATGATCTCATTTCAATTGAACATAAATGACGTTACAAACTGTGTGAGCAACTCAACTCATGGTGCAAAAGTGTTTTACCACAAAATGTCAGTAATCTGTCAGAAACATGTAAAAAAACATTAACACCGTAATCACTGCATCACCACAGTTTCCTCTGACTTTTAATCCCAAAACCCAGCAAGGCATGCTGGGAAACTCCACCCACAACACGCTACAATACATTCACTTGTCGGTGTGTTGTCGTTATTTCTGAATCTGACATGATCACTCATATTCCAAAATTTATCAAATGGTTAAAAAACGCTAAAATATCTATGAGACAAAACTAGACTAAAATACTTTTGGTTTTCTTTTGACTAAAACAAGACTGAAATGACTCTCAGTCAACTAAAACTTGACTGTAAAAAGTAGAAAATGGACGACTAAATACGATAAAAACTAATGAGGACTTTGTACACAGGACTCAGACTACGACTGAAAACAACAGAAACAGGTTGTTTATGTTCCTGCTCCAATAAAACCCATCTGGATCTGCAGATCAGGACGATCGGTGCAGCAGGTCATGGAGTCAGGTTCTAACGCCTCCATGTGTCTCCTCTCAGCTCCGGCTCAGGTCTCCAGGCTGCAGGTCACTAACGGCGGCTGCACCGATAGCCTGCAGGCGCAGTGGGAACGAGCCGCCGGGGATCTGGACTCTTACCGCGTCCTACTGGTCCACGACAGCAGCGTCATCAAGAACCAGAGCGTGGAGGCCAACACCAGCAGCATCAGCTTCCACACGCTGAGGCCTGGAGCTCTCTACAAGGTGGTGTTAACTACCGTTAGAGCTGGACAAACGTCTAGACAGACTGTCGCCGAGGGATACACCGGTAAGACTGACGGGGCCACATGTGGGAACAGCTGGGGGAGCGAGGGTTGTTGTGTGGTTTACTCTGTGGTAACTAAGGATTACTTTTATTATAGGTCCACCTCAGACTCTCAAGGCAATCTGATAACCAGATTTATTTTTTTAATATTTATAAAATGTCGAGTTAATTAGACTCAAAGTGTCAAATGTCGCACACACATTCAAATCACCGGACTCCTTCGATTCTTGCTCAGGTTTTTTTTCATTTCACTGCATGTTTATTATCAGCTGCAGATGAATGAAAAAAAAACCTGAATCTTCACTGAGATAAAGAAATTTTTATCACAGGAAACATAACTGAAGTGTCTGATGAGAGTCAGGTGAGGAAACACCTGCAGCAGCACCTTCAGTCATGATTTCATAGATTTAAATGTAAAAGGTCAGTGACTCGACAGAGCAGCTTAACACAAACACACATAATACCAAACATGTCAACACTGTGTGTGTGTGTGTGTGTGTGTGTGTGCAGGATGTTGTTGAAAAGCAGGAATTTGTCAAGAATTTTCAGGAAATGTCGATAACAGCAGCAACCTGTCAGGATCTGTGCATGAGAGACTTCCTGTCAGGAGGAGCAGCGTCATTGTTGAGTTGCGACACAAAAGTTTTACTGCTGCTGGAAAATATTTTTGAGTCTCCGAGGACAAAGTTCAAAGAACCTGAAGGAATAAAACCTGAGAGTTTGATCAAGTTTTCAATCAGTAGAAAATAGTTGGTCCTAAAGTCATCGTAGAATCAACGAAAGTCTGATAATATTTTACCTTCTGACAACAAATTTCATGTGCAGAGCCAAAGTGACACTAAGCTAACAAGCTAAGGTGCTAACACGCTAATGAGCCAAGAGGCTCAGTCAGTATGCTTATTCGGTTCGGCCGCTAAATTGGACTACTGTTCATGGGTGAGAATTGATGTTTTGAGTCTGACTCCACGGCAGTAGGTGGCGATATGCCCCCTTCCAGCTAGTTACTGTTGGACCCTTTTCCGTCTCACACCAAACAATCGTTAAACTCCTTCAGCTGACTCAACACAAACTGTGTCTCCTCGTCTGTCCACAAATCTGTGTTTCTGGCCAAAGAACTCCTCATGTTGACACGTCAGTCTTGTTAATTCCCCGACTTTCTTCTACAAGTTTATGCTGTTTGGCGTCCGGGTCAAAGGTCGGCGGGGGAACTGTGGAGCATGCTCAGAACGCCTCGGCCCGTTCAGGTCTGGTTGTGGCGTTTAAGTGCACAAGGAAATTGGTTTCCAATCACATGATCTGGGTGTGTTAGTCCGGCTTCCAGGAATTCGGTTTCAGTCACACTAACATGTTTACAGGTTCAGTGTGACTGAACCAGAACTCAGTGACCTTACCTTTATCCACAGTAAGTGTCCATACAGTGCCACCTTTCTGTCATTTGTTCATCCTTCACTTCAGTGAATTAAGATTAAAGTTCACCGTTCAAACTTTGAACTTCCAAGTTAAATTATGTTTAAACAGGAAGTAAATTAGAGAACAAGTTAGTGTGGAAAGAAGGTAGAAACCTCTTCAGAAGCTGCACAGAAAACGCAAAACCGTCGGACACCTGAACACACCTGACCTGAGATCTGTGGGCGGAGTCAGTCGCTCTGATAGAAATCAGCAGATGTGAATGACGCGTTCTCTGTGTTCAGCAGCGTCTCTCCTCTCCTGTCTCCCCCCTCAGTCCCTGCTGCAGTGGGTGAGGTGACGGTCAGCAACAACGGACGCATGGACTTCCTTAGTGTGTCGTGGCGTCCGGCTCCAGGTGAAGTGGACAGTTACCTGGTGACCCTGAGCGACCGCGACAGGACGCTTCACACAGTTTCTGTTTCCAAGTCCAGTCCAGAGTGCGTCTTCAACTCTCTGGTGTCTGGACGTCTCTACAACATCTCCATCACGACCCGCAGTGGCAGCCACCAGAACCACACCTGCGTCCAAGAGAGGACACGTGAGTGCAGCTCAGTGTGTCCGGCTTCCGTCCAGGGTCAAACTAAAAAGCTCTCAGTTCAAGTTTCAGGTTGTCGCTCAGCGTCGTTTTGAGCAGATCATCACCGAGTGCTTCTGACAGCTCGCAGCTGTTCAAAGTAACCAATAAGAACTAATCTGAAACTGTTCTTGACAAACTGATTTCAGATTAAACTGTGCTGCACATAGAGATTCTCATGTTTTTAGTGATCAATGCATGCTGAAGACTTTTATAGAACAGTGAAGGTTTCGCTCAAGAAAGACATTTTCTTGGCATTGATGGTTGATGAACTCTGCTTCATTTGAAACGTGTTGAGAAAAAAAAGGTGGACTGGAGATCTGAAGAAGTGACTCGAGTTCTTTTGCCTGTCAGAGCCGTCGCAGGTGCAGAACCCCACAGCGACTCACGCTGCTCGAGACGACTACCTAAAGGTGTACTGGCGTCACGCTGCCGGAGACTTCGACTACTACCAGGTGTTCATCAAACACAACAACACGTTCCTGCAGAACAAGACGGTGGTGAAGACGCAGAGCGAGTGTGTGTTCACCGGCCTGGTGCCCGGCAGACTCTACACGGTGCTGGTCAGCACCTGGAGCGGCAAATACGAGACCAGCGCCTCCACCCACGGCAGGACATGTGAGTGAAGCTGACCCTGCAGACAGACAGACAGACAGGCAGACAGGCAGACACACAGACAGACACACTGTGTTTGTTTCTTTTCTCCACCAACATCAGCTGATTTGATGGTTTTGTTTTTCGATGAAATATGAAATCGGAGTGTTTGTCAAGTGATCAGTAATTTGTCTCTCTGAGCTCAGTGGTAGTTAACTTATTGATCACATAGTAACTCAGAGTATCCGTCCTGCAGTACCGGCGGAGGTCCGCTCCCTGGTTCTGGCCGCTCGGGGTACAGAGGACCTTCGGGTGACGTGGTCAGCCGCTCCGGGCGACGTGGATCACTACGAAGTGCAGCTGCTGTTCAACGACATGAAGGTGTTTCCTCCGATCACTCTGGGCAGCAGCGTGGGAGAGTGCATCCTGACATCGCTCACGCCTGGTCGTCTCTACAAGATTCTGATCTCCACCTTCAGTGGTCCCAACCTGAGGGCCCAGTTCATAGAGGGTCGAACAGGTGAGAGGAGGAGGTCTGAAGAAAGCTTGTGCCTGTAAGGTTCCTCCTGTCTGTGTGTTGTTCCTGTGTGAGGTACAAAGTCATGTTGACGCAAAGGTGAAAACACCCACTGCGCCTTAAATCAGCACACCTGCATCAGAAGGATTTCAGACTTGAAATGGTGCAGAAATCAAATCAAAGAAATAAAATAAATGCAGAGATTTAAACCCTGTATTGTTTCTTTCATATGTACTCACTCACAGTCTTTTCTTTCCTGGTTTTTGGTACTTTGCAGCATCTCTTGGTGTGTTACTGCCACCTGCAGGTCATTCAGGTTTTACGAATGACTGTTGACCCTGCTGCACATCTGCAGCTTCACCTTTAAATTCTTCTTTTTATTCTTTGCTAAGAGAGAAGAACAAGCAGTCTCATTCTGATGTTCAGTTGTGTTGGTCATGCTAATGAACGAGCACCTCCTCTGTGATTTCTGGCAGGTTCCTTCAGATGAGAGTTTGAAAAATGCAAGAAAACAAAAAAGATCATTCATGCTAGTTAACACACTGTTCTCTCCTCAGTCCCCAGTAAAGTGAAGAACATCCACGTCAGTAACAGTGGAGACAGCAGCAGTCTGAAGGTGAGCTGGACTCCGGGTCCAGGTGACGTGGATGGATACTCAGTGTTTCTGTACAGACAGAGCAGACAGCTGGACATGAGGCCCGTCTTCAAACACCACAACGAGGTGATGTTTGGCTCGCTGCAGCCGGGACAGATGTACAGCGTGATGGTTCAGTCTGTGAGCGGCGAGCTTCTGAACAACAACACAGCCAGCGGTCGCACAGGTCAGCGGGTCCTGCATGACATCATATCACAAACGGTTAAACAGCTCGAGTCACACTGACAAATCTGAGGTCTTAGCGTTGCACATGAATGCTATCGTAACCACTGTGCCTGTGATCAGTGCCCTCAGCGGTGACGGGGCTCCAGGTGGAGGACCTGCGCTCCACCTGCAGCTTGCAGGTGAGCTGGCAGGACGCTCTGGGTGTGTCTGACGGATACGTCCTGCAGCTTCTGGACGACAGAGGCGGCCTGCTGACAAACTCCTCCCAGCCCTTTGGACACACCTGGCACAGGTTTGACGGCCTGACCCCTGGAAAGAAGTACCGAGTCCTGGTCCAGACCACCAGCGGGGGAGTCCACAGCCAGGGCGTCAGTGCCGAGGCTCGCACTCGTAAGACTTCCTGTCCAAACTCAGACAGGCTGGAGGTCAGGGCCATGCTGAGAATCAAGTAGTTAGATTTCAAGGTTAACAGTCTTTTTTTCAAGGACATTGTCTTTTTTATAAGAGAAGAGAAGGATTTTTTTAAGCAGTTCAGTTGAAGGATTTTCTGAGAAACAAATTGACTTTGATTAAAAAAAAATCAAGGAAAAGATATAAATTTTAGACATCAATCTGGAAATAATTCAAAATTTATTTTAAAGAACTAAAAGATTTTTATTTAAATACATCTGATTTCTGTTTTACAGAAAAAGTAAAAAGATTAAAACACGATGGTATTTTATAAAAGATGAAACAAATAAAAATATTTGATAAGATAAAACCAATATTCAAATATAAAATTTAAAATGTCAAGAAAAAAGTTAAGAAATCTTAAAAAAAGATCCTTTTTAAAAAGCAAGTTGTTTAAAACAAGTCCTAATTAACTTTTGAAAGAGAAAATGTAAATTTAAAAAAGATAAGTTTAATCGAAAAGGCAGATTTTTTTTGCTAACAACATAAACTGCTTTCATCTGAGTGCCATCTGTCTGAAGTTAGTGTTTTGGAATAAATGCAGAACAAACTGATGCTTCCAACCATCTCAGAAGCGTATTAGGACCTCCTCTGCTTCCTGTCTTTTCCTGTACTTTTATTCCATATATATTTTGCACTGATGGAGATGCTCTTAATCTCGTTGTACATGCATACAGTGACAATAAAGGCATTCTATTCTATTCTATTTTGTCAGGTCCTGCAGCCGTCACTGATCTGTCCATCAGAGCCAACACCACCACCAGTCTGTCCTTCCACTGGTTTCCACCAGAGGGAGACTTTGAGCTGTATGAGATCTACTTGTATAAAGGTGACGAGTCGCTGCAGGAGAAACAGCGAGTCCAGTCCAGCAGTCAGCAGTGCTCCTTCCAGGGTCTCTCACCTGGTGCTCCCTACAGGATGGTGGTGGTGACCCACAGCGGGGAGCAAAGCAACCAATCATCTATCTGGGCTCGGACAGGTGAGGGCTTTGAAGTCCTGAGATTTTAAATGAGAGTGCAGTAAATTTCAGCTGCTCATGATAAGTCGCCTCCTGTTAAATCAGGTTCATAACTTTTTGTGTGTCTCTGACTTTGTCAAGCCTGAGAAAATAGCCTCATGATGTCACAGTGATGTCATCGGTGTGTTTTAGAGTTAAGGAAACTGTTATGTCGGCAGAACGATTTTATCTGAAACTCTGAAGTTTCCAGGGGACTTTGTTTGTCTGTTCTGTTCTGATCCTGCTGATGACCGACAAAGTGTTAAAGTGTCTGCTGAGCGAAAACAGTTGGATTTGAATTCTCTGATTTCTCCCCCAAAGTTTGTGAAGCGATGATAAATGACATCATCGTGTGAACACTGTAAATACGTTCAGTGCTGCTGAATTGGAAAAAACTATGAGATCATTCTCATGTTGCACCACTTTTCCACAAAGCAAACAGGATGAACGGATCAGAAACACGTCGTCTTTAAAACATCACAGTCAGAGGGCTGAGTTGTAGAGGGTTGACAGTGTGAGTTGTAAACCGCCTGTGATAAGAACCTTTGCCCCCCCGTCTCATCTTCAGTCCCAGCAGCTGCGGTGTCTCTGAGGGCTCGCAGTGGAAACCAGTCCGATGCTCTGTGGGTGAACTGGGATCGGGGTAGTGGTGACCTGAGCGGATACCTGCTGACGCTCTACAACCCTAATGGCTCCCAGCAGGCCGAGCAGCAGCTGGGGTCAGAGGTCACCGCGTTCGTATTCTTGGACCTGATGCCGGGTCGGCTGTACCGAGCTGAGGTGCTGAGTGTGAGTGGAGAGCTGAGCAACAGAGCCAGCACACTGGGCAGGACAGGTGAGACACACCTGCACATCTCTGTGATGATGGAGGATGATGGAGACTTGAGACTCAAGCTCAGACTAAAACCACATCGACTTGAACTCATTAAAAACATTCATCCTCAAACACGTTGTGACAAACCTCCCAGAGATTAAATGAAAAGTCTGATGTCTGAAGTGTTTTTTAGTAGTCGCTGACCTCTGCAGAGAATGTTCTCCTGTTCCCCCTCAGCTCCAAGACCTCCGACCTCCTTCCTGTTTGGAGGAGTCACCAACACTTCCCTGGAGATAACCTGGAGTGGCCCTGTTGGCTCTGACTACGATGACTTTGACCTGCAGTGGACACCTCGAGACCGGCTCTCTGTCATCAACCCGTACCACAGCCGCACCTCCGGCAGCCGCATCCTGAGGGGGATGTTTCCTGGGCGACTCTACACCTTCAGCCTCCGCACCATCAGCGGCGCCACTGAGCCAGGGGCCACGCCCACCTACAGCACGCCCATCCACAACAGCATCCGAACCAGTGGGTGGTGGAACTTCTCTTTGTTATAAATATAAAGCATCTATCCCCCAAACATCGTTACAATTAGAAAGTTTACAAACTTTAAAGCAGCACACAAAATGTTCAAATCAAAAGGAAACGAGAGTTGTTAGCTAACGTGCAGCATGAACACACGACATGTTTCCATCTGTCTGTAAACGGAACTTTGATCTTTCACTTTACACAGTATGAATTTTCTAGTGTCTTGAATTATTTTCTATTGTTGCTCACTGACTTTTTAATACTTTCTAATTTTTTGTGGGCTGCGATCCATCGTAAGTTGCATGTGCATTGTATGCATATTTCACTGTAGAGCCACAGCGAGTCCACGGCCTCCACTGTCGCCCTCAAAGCTCCACCTCCATTTCCTGCTCCTGGGCGCCCCCAGAGGCCGACTACGACTCCTACACTATCGAGTGTCTCCGTCAGGACTCTCAGATCCTGGTCTATTCCAGACGCACCGGCCGAGACTCAACCACCTACCTCATCACCCAGCTGGAGCCCCACAAGCGCTACAGCGTCTCTGTGAAGGTCATCTCAGACCGGATGACCAGCGAGGCAGCTCAGGACAGCGTGGTCACCATGATTGACCGTGAGTTTTATTCAAGTTTAACAAACATCAGGCTATCTGAAAGCAGATTTTCAATATATTCATGTTTCCTCCAGGTCCTCCAGCGCCCCCCATCAGTACCAGGGTTGGCTATTCATCTGCTGTGGTCACCAAGTCCTCCATCGTCTTCAAGTTTAACTGCAGCTGGTTTAGTGACGTCAACGGAGCCATCAGATTCTTCACTGTGGTGGTGACGGAGTCTGAAGGTATGAATGTCAGCCGGCACACACTGGCACACAAACACAAACACTGGCACACTGGATGTTTAATGCATGCAACATTGCAGTCCACCAACCCTGAAGATGCAACAAACATTAATGTTTGAGCAGCTTAATGATAAACATTATTTTCTTTACTGGTTTTTAATCAGGGTTACATCTCACTCTCTCTTCTTGTCCTTGCTGGCAGAGATCATTTTTACTCTTGAGAGCAGCTTTTCTTCACCAACAGCAGAGCGTTTGCTGTTACACACTGCTGATACTGACACATGTAAGAGAGAACTCTTCTTCTTCTTCTCTGACACTAAAGACCTGATGTGTATCAGGGTCGTGGGCGGCATGGAAGAGACGACTGGTATTGAAAAAGTGTTGAGGACGACACGTTTTCTGATAAATGTCAATAATTGATAAACTCTGGCCAGTTGAGTACTGAACACTGTTTTTGTTGGCTGGTAGAGATTTAAATTCTCCAACCGACTCAGTGAGCGAGTTTGAACGCAGCCCTCTGCAGATTTATCATCCCACTCCTGGAACAAAGCTAGACTCATGATGGACAGACAGGTTTTCACGAAAATACAAGGTGATGCAGCAGAACCACAGGTGTTGTCTTTTTTATTCTCCACATTCTGCTTCCTTGTAAAAACTTTGCGATTAAAAATTACTCCCAAAGCATCTCACAATAGCAGCTAATGGAGCCTGCAGCAGAGATGAGGAGCAGCTCAACAGATGATAAGACACAGCACCTGGAAACACACGTGGAAACTCTTTGGGAGCTTTGAATGAGCTCAGAAATCAGGAAGGTGGCAGGGACACAGATTCTGTCCATGTGGGCGTGATACTCTGTGAGACAGCAGAGGATGATGGGAGTCTCTCTGTGCTCTCTGCGGTCATCGCTGTAACATTTCTCTCGTTGGTTTTGAAGGTTCTGATGACGTGCAGCCGGAGCAGCGGGACCCTCTGCCGTCCTACCTGGACTATAAATTCAACAGCTCCATCAAATCCTACCAGACCAGTTACTTCCCCAGTCAGTGCACCGAGGGCCCCGACAGCAGCTCTCACAGCTTCAATATGAGCGTGGGGACAGGGATGGACTTACTGGGGGGCTCCTGCCGGGATGGAGACTCAGACCTGGATCCAGAGAGCAGCAGGAACCAGAACAAGTTCTGTGATGGACCACTGAAATCCCAAACTGCCTACAGGTACAGCAGGAGGGAACAAAGAGAAACACTCGCTGGGCATCACACTTTCACCACACCTGTAGCTAAAGGTAGTTTCTCATCAAGCTCTGATTGGTTTGGAGTCTCCGAAGTTTAGACACAAGTCGTAAGCAGCATCAAATTTACAGGTACGAAGAGGGCAGTAGAAAAAAAATGCACCTTTCAAATCACGTTATATGAACTTGTCTCTTTTCACTCTGCCTCTTATGAAATACCTGTGTGTCCTGAGAGCCTTGACTCAGGTAAAAGGAACCCAAGAACAATGGAATTACAACACTGATTAAATAAGGAACATAACATGTTAAATAATTCCCTGAAACAATGAAGCAGCGTGTTTGTGTGCCCTGTGTTTCTGCCTGCAGGCTCAGTGTGCGAGCTTTCACTCAGCTGTTTGATGAAGATGAGAGCGACGTGACCGTGAGCTCTCCTCTGTTCAGCGACACTTACCTGTCGCTGCCTCTGGTCACCGAGGCAGGTGAGCAGAAACGTCCAGCTGCCTCTGTGCTTCACTTCATGGTGAAGACTCTGAAAGGGTCTGACAGGTTTTTGCTTCTGTACATGTTGGATTTAACTTTGAGTTGGACTCATTAACTTCTGATTGAGTCTGAATCAAAAGCAACAATTAAGGGACCAGACCCCTTTGTTTTCCCTTTTCCTTGTTTTGTTCCTCCTCCTCCTCCTCCTCATCTTCTACTTCTTCTTCTTCTTCTCCATCATCTCCATTTGGTGTGTCACAGCAGGAAACATCTAAAACACCTGACACTTGATCAAAGACACGTGATTAAACACAGATATGAGGATATTTTTTTGTGTAAGCCTCATCTGTCCTCCTCCTCTTTCTTCTTCCTGTCTAACTTCTGCTGAGCAGCCAAATGCATTTTATGTTTTAAGGGAAGTTAAAGTTGTGACTGCAGTGTTTTCCTCCTGCAGAGCCTCTGAGCGGTGTGATCGAAGGCATCAGTGCCGGCATGTTCCTCATCCTCATGATGGTGGGAGTCACCGTTCTGCTTGTCTGCAGGCACAAGGCTCGCAAAGTGTGAGTATGTTTGTCTTTGGACATAAACTCAGTACACGAGGAAGCACTGCAGACCTGCAGCCAGGTGAGGTGAACTTCAAGAAGCTGCTAGTCACTGCTGAGCTTCACTGCCATCTACTGGATTTCAAGATGTACAGCATTTATCCCCCAAACAGTGATGTGAATGAAAGTGAAGGTTATTTGCTGCAAGTCACGTGACTCAGATCAAAGTTGAGAAGGTTCCTCCTGGTCTCAGGCTGCAGCATCGCAGAGTCACGACGGTCGAGCCGCGAGTTCACCTGACAAACAAACTAACCAGTCAGCAGGAAAACGTGACCTCCTTGGCAAAGGTGACGAGTGAACCAATCACAGCGATCCACAGGTTCACAAACGAGGGAGTCAGACTTTAACACGTCAGTCACAGAGATTTACATCTGCTGTTTAACGAGGAAAGAAACAAATCCCATGATCCCCCTCTGCCTCATGATGTCATCAAACTTTGAACAAGAGAGACATCTAGTGGCAGATTGACGTATTCTGTGTTCTGTCATCAAGTTATTAGAGACAAGATTTTTTTCTAAGTTGAGCCTGTTTTTTTAGTGATCAAGCCTCTGATTGGACAACCGCTCAGGTGTGTTTCTCCTGTGTGAAGGTGCAGCAGGGTGGAGCAGGTGAACTGACGGCTCCGCCTCACTTTTCACCTGCATTAGTAACAGGTGACGCTGCTGTGTTTCAGGGTGGAGGAGAGAGCGACAGTCAGGATGAGTGTGAGGAGAGAGAGACCGACTGCAGGAGTTCAGCTGGGAGTCAGAGGGTGAGACAGCTCTGCTGCCAGTAACACTGCTGTTTCTGCTAATACTGCTACTGCTTCCTCTACTGCTTATACTACTGCTTGTACTACTACACACAACCAGCACTGACGAACTACTTCATCACTAAGACTATAACTTATACTAATAAATACCATAACGATGCAGAAACATTGAGGCTCAGCAGTCCTCTGGTGCTGCTGCCTTTCAAACTGTAAAACTATAAAACTGTACTACTTATACTGACACTAATACATGTACTTCTACACTGAAACTGATACTGAGACAAATACTTATACTTCATCTGTTACCACAAGTAACAACTGTAATATTAGTGATGTGACAGCAGCTAGTTATTGATCAGTTTGGACTGAGATGACCTGAAAGACGTGACATCGCCGTGACATCGCTGTGACATCGCTGTGACATCACTGTGACATCACTGTGACATCAGAGCAGGCTGGGACGGTCTGTGCTTCTTGTGTGTGTGACAGTAAATATGTGACTAGAGCTCCTACATCAGGCTGAAGGGTGTGTTTGTGATGATGATGATGATGGTGATGGTGATGATGATGATGATGATGAGGCTCTAACTCATGTCCCTCCTCTTCCTTCAGAAACCGTCGAGTCTCAAGGTGAGAAATCAGACGTCTCCTCTGTTCTCCTCTTTGCTCTGGTTCTTATTCATCCTCTGTGTCTTCGTCCTTCAGCCCCATCAAGATCCCGAACTTTGAGTGTCACTACAACAAACTGCAGGCCGACTCCAACTACCTGCTGTCACAGGAGTACGAGGTCAGTCGGCCGTTAGACACACCAGAGATACACAAGACGGACCACACACACACACACACACGCACACAGACACAGACACACACACACACGCACACACACACACACAAAGACACAGACACACACACACACACACACAGACACACACACACACACACATGGACACGGACACAGACACACACACACACACACACACACACACACACACACACAAAGACACAGACACACACACACACACACACACACACACACACACACACAGAGCAGGACAACACACAGCTGTGAGTTCATGGACGACATGTTCAGACATTCAGGCAGCGTTCAGTGATCTCATATCACCTGGCTGAAGCTCCGCCTTCATACTGCCACTCACTGACAGAGTGACAGTGTGTGTGTGTGTGTGTGTGTGTGTGTGAGAGAGAGGTCTGATTTTGATTTTAACTTCTTGTCAGGACCTGAAGGACGTCGGCCGTCATCAGCCTCTGGACTCAGCTCTGCTGCCGGAGAACCGGGGGAAGAACCGCTACAACAACATCCTGCCCTGTGAGAGACACACACACACACACACACACACACACATCAGCGTGGAGGGAAGAAGAACACACGCTCATCAGTGTCTTTCTGTGTGTCTTATGTTTGTTCTGGTGTCCAGATGATGCGACGAGGGTGAAGCTGTCCTATGTGGATGACGATCCGTGCTCCGACTACATCAACGCCAGCTACATTCCTGTAAGATCGGCACTCTGCCGGCTCTTTGACTGACTCGAAGCACATCACTCAACCCTCACACACTGCGTGTTTCAGTCCATTTCCAGGATCCACTGTGTTAATGAGGTGTGTGTGCCTTGTCCATGTGTGTTTCCAGGGAAATAACTTCCGCCGGGAGTACATCGCCACGCAGGGTCCGCTCCCGGGAACTAAGGATGATTTCTGGAAGATGGTTTGGGAGCAGAACGTCCACAACATCGTGATGGTCACTCAGTGTGTGGAGAAAGGCAGGGTGAGCGTCGCAGTGACACGTGTTGCATGTTCAGCAGCTGCAGTGGACTTTGACAGAGAACACTGGATCATTCCTGACAAACCTGACAGGAATACATAGAAGCCGTATCTTCAGGTGTGTGAATCTGTGTGCTTTATGACTCTGCACACATGTGGAGATCAGCACGACCTCCAGCTGTCGGACACACGTGGACGACCTCAGGTCACATGGTAACACTGTGATCACTGACTGACAAGGCAGCTGCCACAGTGACGTCCTGCTGTCCATGCAGATCAACATTCACATCAACAGTAGACGCACACACACACACACACACACACACCACACACACATCAGCAGCAGCAGTCAGACCTCCTCCATCACCCTTATCAGCAGAGAGATGGACGAACATCTCACACTGATCGAATTCAGAGATTCAAACACTCGAACGGTGTGGAATCACTACATTCAGTCCGTGCCTTTCATTTCTTTATGACTGAAGTCATTAAGTTTCTGTGTGTGTTCACTTATTCGTTCATATTCACATTCACAGTGTGGAGCTCATGTTTCTGTTCTCCTCTTCCTCACCTGTGTCCAGGTGAAGTGTGACCACTACTGGCCCTTCGATCAGGACGCTCTGTACTACGGAGACCTGATCGTCCAGATGTTGTCAGAGTCTGTTCTTCCTGAGTGGACCATACGAGAGTTCAACATCTGCAGCGTACGTCTCCTCATGACTATGTCATGTGTGTCGTTCATGTTTTACTCATTAGCTTATCGTGCAGAATGAACCGACGTCTTCATCACAGTCACTGTTAACAACAAAGAAAAGATGCACTTGATTTTACACTTTAACCCACCAAGTACCAGCTTTCTGTTTGTTTCATTTGTTTGATATAAAATATGACAGTAATTAAAAAGTTTACTGCCTTTGATCATACAGATTCATGTAGCAGCTTCTCTCATCCAATTTGTGTTTTGAAATAGAATTATCTTCGTTATTCAGACGGAAACACCTGTTTGATCACCGTCTTCCTCACACAGTCACAACCTCTGGATTTCTGTGTGAAAAAGCCTTTAATCCTTCCAACTCAGACTTCATGCAGAAAAAGTGAAACAGTTCTGCTGGAGATTTTACTCTGAACTTAGAGCTCAGATCAGTTTCCTGTTTTGATCCTGTGTGTGTGTGTGTGTGTGTGTGTGTGTGTGTGTGTGTGTGTGTGTGTGTGTGTGTGTGTGTGTGTCAGGAGGAGCAGCTGAGCTTCACTCGGCTTGTTCGTCAGTTTCATTACACAGTCTGGCCCGATCATGGAGTCCCAGAAACCACCCAGTCCCTCATTCAGTTTGTCCGGACCGTCCGGGACTACGTCAACAGAAGTCCAGGATCTGGACCCACCGTGGTCCACTGCAGGTATATAACCCCTCCCCCACCGAATATGGACCCCTCTGGGTTCTGATGTGATTGGTCTAAAGCTGTACAGATGTTGAACCCACAAGGAGTCTCTTAGAGGACAGAACCCTTCTTATCATTTGAACCTCAGTTAAATTTGTTGTTTTTTAACTGGAGTTTGGTTTGTTAGTGCCGGTGTCGGCCGAACAGGAACCTTCATCATTCTGGATCGAGTGCTGCAGCAGCTGGACACCAACGACATGCTGGATATCTACGGATCCGTGTTTGACCTGCGACTCCACCGCTCACACATGGTGCAGACGGAGGTAGGACAGTCAGTGCTTACCTGATGTAGTTTCTCCTCTCCCCTCCGTCAGTACC
>JAPZDZ010000023.1:24329778-24345749 GCA_029783805.1 Acanthurus tennentii | reverse complement strand
GGCTAAAGCTCAACTATAGATAGGCCTAACCTAGATATTGTTCACAGTAACCTGCTACGCATGTTTGCTATTACTGATATAGGCCTACGTCTAACATCCGGCCCTCCCATTGAGCCAACCAGAGTGATCTGGCCCTCCATAAAAAAAAGTTTGGGGACCACTGGTTTAAGAGGTCAAACAAATTTGTGATTTAATCCTGTCATATCACGATATCATTTAGGGTCATGACATCATTGTAAACATGGGGAAATGAAAGACGTAATAGAAGCCCGGGACAAATAAATAGACAAACCTGAGGACCATGAAATAGCTGTATAGGCTTAAGTTTCTCCTTTTTTTTCAAACATAGTTTGCTTAAGAAACTCTGTTGGTCTTTTAATGTGTTGCATAGATCTGTTTTATATACTTAGAAGATGTTTAATTCTGTTTGTCCATCAGGTGGTGCTAAAGGCTTTGGATCCCATTTTTGAAATAGAAAACCCATATGCTCCCAACATTCAAGGTGAGATTTTGTTTACATCATCTTGCTTTTTAATTGGTTGCCAAATGTGTGTAAAAATCACACTTGTGATATAGTTTAGATTACCAGTTTAACCAGTGTTTTGGTCAATCTCTGACTCCATTCTGTCATTTGAACAAAGTCTCAAAGGTCATCTGTGTTTTTGTTTGGTCAGGTCAGGTTAGCCAAAGGTTACTTTAGTGTCACATGTCTGTTTACTCATCAGTTTTGTTGCTGTAATTATCTGCAGGTTGATACACTCTGGTTCTTCGATTTAAAACTGAGACTTTCCTGTATTTATTAGCAAGCACATTGCATTTACTTGTGTGAAAACCTGCAGTACTTTTACTTCAAAGTCCCTTCTGTTTAATTTAAACAAATACATATGAGACAGAAAAGAACATATTAAACTTTTAGGCATGTTGATATCAGACAGAAATATTGTACTGAAGTTTTACACAATCTCTAACTATTGCCCTCAGATCTCATTACTGTGACAAATATCCGTGTGAACTTCACTCGTCTCTTTACGCTGGGAGACACTCTACTTGGTCGAAGACGCAGAAACCCTGAGGATAAATATTACTATGCACTTTACAACATGGTGGTCAGAGGCAGCTGCTTCTGTAATGGACACGCCAGCCAGTGTACACCAGTGGACCAAGGACGTGGCGATGTCTACACCCAGACTGGCATGGTACGGAAAAGTGGCACATATGAGTTCTAAACTGACCTGAGTCGGTCCTGCAGACCCTGCTGCCACCAAAGGCGTTGGTGATGTCTTTGTAACCTGGGGTCTTAATGTGGTTTGGTTAAGAATGTGGTTTGGTCAGGAATGTAAGGTCCTTAATTTTCTGTCAGTGTAACTATAGAATTTAACACATGAATTAAACACAAGAGGTCTTTTATCAGAATAATGTCTAAAACAAAAAGATCATAGACAACAATAGAGATTTAGTTGTCTGACAAAATGAATATTTTACCCCCACACAACAGGTAAGGATTGCAAGTAAAGATGTTATTTGTTCTTTAGGTTCATGGTCGATGTGTTTGTCAGCACAACACAGCTGGAGAGAACTGCGAGAGATGTCAAGACTTTCACCATGACTCCCCATGGAGGCCTGGAGGAGAAAACACAGCTGATATCTGCAGGAGTAAAAAAAAAAAAAAAATTCATCTTTATATCAAAACAAAACATAAATTAAGCATATTATTTTTTTTCATGTTGGAAATTGAATAGTATAAAATTTTTAAGGAGACAAAATTATTTTAAGATATTTTTTCCTAATCAAGTTTATTTTAACTGTGATTTCAACATATGGTTAATTTTTATTGATTCTAATTTTTTTCTTATCTTTTGAATTCTCTAATTAGGAGTGAATCTTTTAAACTCTTACAGAATATTTTTTAAGAATATTTTTCGTTTTGTAGATTTATATTTTATTTATGATTTTTGTCACCAATGGGGTCAACCTACAGGTTTATTTTTGTTTTATGCGTTAATTCATTTTGTCTTTAGTTTTTAACCATGTCTTGGTGTCCTGTTTCTCTAAGGATGTAACTGTCACGGACACACGGACTCGTGTCATTTTGATGCTACTCGTTTTGAAGAAACGGGCGGTGTAAGCGGCGGCGTGTGTGATGACTGCCAACATGACAGGACAGGACCTCAGTGTGAACAGTGTCGACCTTTTCTGTATCAGGATCCACAAAGAGTACTGGACGACCCAAACTCATGCATACGTACGTTCCTTTACTTATTTACTCTGATGCAAAAAGTCCTTACAGATGGTGGATCTGGTACCCAGCCCTTAAGGTACAGCATGCTGGCACAAGCAGTCTTCTATTATGTGAGGGTTTGTAAACCCTCACTGAAATAATGGCAGTGTGGTGCTGGATTTGACGGTCTGCGATTATTGCCCACGAGAGTCAATTATACATTAGTTTGTAAAGAATTCTTTTTTTTGCCTGAATATTTTACAGAAATGAACACTCTTCAAATCTGCACCGAGGACTCTGAAGCCAAGACCACTACAGAGCCCCCCATTTTCCAACCAGACACAAATTTACCAAGAGTATTGATCAGCCATCATGAGCTCCTTTAAGGCTAACTTACGACAAAGATTTGCAACAAGATGATTTACACTCACAGCTACATGCAGTGTGCTACTGTGCAACATTGAAAAAAACCTGTCAGTTCACCCTGCTGCAGCTACTCAAGACAGTGTTTCCATTGCAACAACTCTGCTTTTGCTGGCTTTTTCAGGCTTTTTTGAATGCCTTGCATATAACAACCTTTGTGGCATAATGCAAACATGAACAGAGAGATTGAAAGCACAAATTTATCCTTTTACATTTATACCTATGAAAGCTATAAAGTCCAGCAAAAAGATAAGTGGTACCATTACAGTGAGGTTCAGGAACAGGAACTTTAGCTTCCGTTAGCTAACATTATCTATCTTCAGATGAAACATGAACATGAAAAAGCATTTATATCACTGCAAGCTAGGCCTTTAAGCTTACTCCCGAACAAGTTCCTGTTGAATTAACCTGACTATGAGTCATGTCTGTGTTGGTTGCAGCCCTAAACTGTCTAAAAGAAACACCTTTAGCTGTGTAGTGGGGGTTGAAATTGCACACTACTCTTTCTCTCTTAAATCTACTGGTTACTGTCACAGGCACAGCACATTTAATTTCTACACAGTCTGTTTCAGGGTAAAGGACATTATCAAGTTAAACTGCATGATATGAATGAAATCTTGTGAGCTGGTAAGCTTGTGAATGAGGAAGGTTTCAGGAGCCCATGATGTCCAACCCAAATCCTTTGTCCAAACCTGATGGAGCAAATTTATTGCACATGAGAAAACTAGACAGTACCAAACTAATTAAGCAGGTCAACTCCTGGCAAGGAGAAGTTAAATGCCTCTACCAGACCATTACAATTGCTATGTGTCCAGACAAAGTGTGTCTTTACTCATCAGTGTACTGAACAAAGAACTGCAGTGAGCTAAGTCAAACTCAGTTGTGTTGTATCCACCAAAGTAACCCTACTTTTATAAGGCAAAGTTTGTTGTCTTATGAATCTGCGTTGCATTACTTCAAGTCCGAAGAAGAAAAATTCTTTCACAAAGATGGGTGCATCTTTACAGAAAGTGCCTAATCTCTGGCCAATGAGCCAGGAGCCCGAAGTGGAACGGTTTCATCTTCTTTTCTATTTGCAGGAGGTTAGTTGATACCATCTCCAAGACAAAGGTTTCCTGTTCCTACAATGCACTTGCAAAGATGGATGCATCAATAACACTCCATTTTGTTGGGCTTGTAGTGTGTGTAGTGTGTAAGTGTAGTGGCAACCCTTCAAATATAACTGGTTTCTTGTGACCTCTTTGGTTTAAATCATAATATTAATGCTGAGATAGACAAATCAATTATGAGTCTATAAATGACGGATGACCATCACCTTCCATGTTTATAACCCTGAGGCATTTAAGAGAAGAAGAAAACCCAGAAGCAAACCGAGCTTTTAAACTGAAGTGGCAACCAGAGAAAGATGAGGACTTACATTTACCTCTATTTCAGCATGTGACTGCAACCCAGCTGGTTCTGAAGGTGGCGGTCTGTGTGATGCTCTGAGTGGTCAATGTGTCTGCAAAGAAAATGTGGGTGGTCAACGCTGCGATCGCTGCAAACATGGTTTTTTTAATCTGAGACATGACAACCCAGCAGGCTGTCAGGGTGAGATATAATTTTTATTGGATATATTTTCACTTTTTCAAAATAAGCAATAAAATAATTAGATTTTTTTTAAAAAAGGCATTAAAGCACAGTCACTTACTTGGCGTGTTCACTTATTGTCTGCATGACAGCAAATATGAGATGTAACTGCTGCTTAATACTCCAAACAGAAACTCTTATGTGGGTTTGTGTTATTTTCAGTCTCAATCTGTGTGTGTGTGTGTGTGTGTGTGTGTGTGTGTGTGTGTGTGCGCGTGCGTGTGTGCGTGTGTGTGTGTGTGTGCGTGCGTGTGTGTGTGTGTGTGTGTGTGTGTGTGTGTGTGTGCACATGTGCATGCTGGGGATTTAGTTTGCAGGTGTCATATTTTGGGAAGTGTTGGGTCATGTGATCAGCTGACAGGAAGTTGTGAATGTGACGTTTTGGCAGTTGGACCGCTGTGTGATCAATGTCTGGTAGGTTTCATCATTAAAAAGAAGTCTGTAAAATAAAAGTTGTCTTTATGGTGACCTCTGGAGGCTGGAGGAACATTTACAGCATTTAGGTAAAAAAAAACAAAACACTAATTTTTTTTCTAATGAATTGATTTTGCATTTTTGTATTTGTGGTCAGGCAGGTTACTGGGGTTTGGGAAGCTCTATGTCAAGATGTTCACCCTGCGACTGTGATATTGGAGGAGCTCAAACCACCACGTATGTATCTGCTTTTATTGTCTGACTCTGTTTTTATAAAAGTTCATAAGTTAAAAAAAGGAACCAAATCATAATCAGCTTTGTTCAAAAAACTGTTAAACTGTTTTTTTAATCAATTGTTTTATGAAAATTCAGAGAAGTAAACCGAAGAAATATTCTTAAACTGAAGACAGATTAAGTGTTTACTTGCATTCTCCTCAGGTGTTCTCCGGATGATGGGCAGTGCCATTGTTTACCCAATATGGTGGGTAGGCGCTGCTCTGACCCTGCTCCCGGATACTTCCTGCCTTCACCAGACTACTTCCTGTATGAGGCAGAGCTTGCGGCTCCACTGCATGGAGAAGGCTCTACATCTTCTTCTACTCCTCCTTCATCATCTTCATCTTCTTCTCTGGTGTGTATCAAAGATGTGTGAACGTGACGGTTTGGTGTTTAGTAATTATCAGTGTGTATTTTAAAAGTATTAATGCACAAAGTTTTCATTTGTATTTTAAGTGTAGTAATTCTGTGTACTTTCAGTTGAACCCAGCTCTTTTACCAAAGTGTGAACAGTATTTCAGAGAACAAGGCTACGACTTTAAGTTCAGTAATGGGCGAGTAGTTGTGGTTCGGAGGCCTCGACCACTCTCCCGCAAGAGGAGACAGGGACAGGTCTGATTCACTTCCTGTTACAGAATTGTTTTGACAGATTGCAAAGCCCACACTAACCTTCATCAGATTTGCCATCTTTAGTCTAAAGTATCACTGATGTTTTTGACTCCACTCTGCAGCAGAGCAGCATCCCTCTGTATCCAGGCCATGCCCTGCAGATTGTTCCCCGTCAGAGAACAACTGATCAGCCAATCACCTGGACCGGCCTCGGACTGGTCAGGGTGCTAGAGGGAGCTGGGCTTCGGTTCACTGTGGACAACCTCCCATCATCCATGGATTACCAGTTGGTGATTCGCTACGAGCCAGAGGTGAGGAAAATTCTTAGAGACTTGGGTTGGGACCTGGTCTGGGTCCTTGTTATTCTAGCTGTGGCCCTAATTCTGGTCCTGATTCACATTCTGATTTAGGCTAACCTATAAGGTCACACTGATCAGTTTTTAGAGAGCTTCAAATTTAGATAAATGATGAAAACCTTTTGCTATTTATTTGACTTTTTTGTCATTTTCTTTGGTTAGAAGGCTCTTAGAGTTCTATATTAATAAGTACAATTTATTAAAAACATAAAGAAACCATGGTGGAGAGGTGTTTGTCATTTAAAGATAAACTTTAAAACAAACTGATGGATGACTTTTATTTTGTGATTGCTTTAATGTGAAATTCCTCCTCATGAATTTTTTACACCAGCCGATCTTCCTCTGCAGGATTCGTCTGATTGGCTGGCTTTAGTCAGCATCACAACAGTGTCACTAGGTGATGGCAGCTGCCGCGGCAACCCAACAGAAAGTCAGTCTATGGTTCTTTCTGGAAACTCCAGGTAAGATGCAAATCAATAACAGTCAGTCTGTGTTCCTGCAAAAATCTTGAGTGATGGTTAGGATTAGGGCTATTCCCTAACCAATCCCACAATTAGGGTTATTGAGTTGAGCTCTACCCACAACTTCCCTATGACATTTTAGTGAAAAATTCTACCTTGTGACCTCTGTTGGAACTGACACCATTAAAGTTGTTACCCAAAGGTGTGATGTGTTTGAAAGGGACCCTGTGCTCGAAACATTTGTAGCCTGTCTACCCTCAATATATGTAGACGGGGCCCTGAGTTCTTTACTTCAATTATCTTTAGTGTACAAACTCAAACTAACTTACTGTTTTTATCACAAATAAAATAAAATGTAAACTATTAGGTCTTCAAACCTTTGAAATGATAAAACACACCCAGAAAGCAACTTAAAAATTTTAAGTATTTCTTTTACTTTAATGTAAGGCAAAATAAAATTATCAAGTGTGTTCTTTTGTTGTTTCAGACCAAATCAAATTTCAATAGTGATCAAACACTTTGTGCACACACCTTTATGCTAAGCCAGCAAAATAACAGTAGCTATCACTAAATAACACAGTTGCAGGCCTGTATCGCTGCTTGTGTTCGTTGAGACCAAAAACTCAGCGGTCAGTTCACTCACAATGGAGCAGAAGATAAATAAAGCTGGTCAGCACCTTTAACATGGTCATCCAGACAAGCTAACAGTCACGACAGGTCGGAAAACGTCCAGGCGAGGCTAGTGTGGTTAGCTAACAGCAGCTTGCAGCCCGTCACCAGCGCTAATTACACTCACTTTGCTAACGAGCAACTTCACAAATTAAAGTCCAGTAAACGTCGGACAGACGTTTTCTGTAATTCAAAGCAAAATGTCCTCTTGCAGATTATCCTGTCGAAATCCAAGACAACAGGTATAAAATAAACTCCTCCTCCACAACTTCAGACATCCACACCAAGCTACCACATCACCGCGTCAACCGCAGTTTTGCCCGCTCCCCACTCCCTTTCTGTTTGTCTCTGCATGTAAATACATGCACCAGTTGTTTACAAAACCAGCGTGACTAGATAGTATTTCTATTGAATAATACCACTCAAAAATAAAAATATTTTCATCATTTGAAAGGGAATAAAACACATATACACTTGTAACATTTTTAACATTCATAGTATTTTTGACCCATGAACTTGAAGTTTTACCACACAATGAAAAACATGCTTTTGAATCTGTTTTTAACCTTTTACCAAATCCATTTTATTCCTGTATTTTTTACACAACTATATACTCTATTTATGCACATTTTTACCTGGACTATTCATTTATTACAATCACAAAAACTCAGTTGTTTGCTGTCACCACTTCTGGTGATTGTTTAAGCACAAAACGACTTTTATAAAATGTGTTTAAAATCTAAAATGGATTTAACGACTAAGTGACAAGTCACACTCCCTCCTCACTCTATTTATGACAACAGTATTTATTCCCATTGTGTCCACTAGAGGTCACTAATATGTAAACATAGGTCAAATAACTGATTCAAACAAAAGTACAGATGTATGTCATTAGACTAAAAAGATCAGTAACTGAAACCAGAGATCATCTTGTTTGCTTGTTTTTGTTCACTGCTGTTATTTGTTTGTGCCTTTTTTTACTTATGTTGTTTCCTTTTTCATCCCTAGGGGGAGTATTGCCAACTCTCCAGTGTGTCTAAATGCAGGCGGTCGGTATTTTGTGGACATTATTTTCAACGAGCAACCCGGATCTGACGATTCCCCCAGTTCACACATCTTAATTGACTCGGTGAGGAAGTCCTCATAAGTACAACTTAAACTTGTTCTGAATGATAATGGTTCATTTATCAAAGTTTATCAAACCTGCCCGCAAAATAGCAGCCGTCCAGTAACTGTAACTAGTTTCAACAGGTGTTAGTCAGAGTAAGTCCGTTTATCAATTTTCCCATATGAAGAATGCATTAGAGTGTCGGTAAGCAAACATTTTAAATTGATTTTTTTGATGGTTCATTATATGTTACACATTGAATCATTTACTAATTTATCATTATTATAGATGGGTCTGATGCCAAGCATTGAGTCGATCCAAGATTTCTGCTCGCAGAGTGACCTCGACTCTTTCCGGCGCTTTCGTTGCATTGGATTGGCTGCCGAGCTCGGTCAGCAGGAGTCACAACCAGAGGTCTGCGAGGGACTCATAAAGAGCATGTCAGCAAGAATTCACAATGGGGCTGTTCGTAAGTGATTCGACATGAATCCAAGACAGAGCCATTTGCAAAATAGTTGTCGTCGTAGTTCCAGGTGTTGAAAAATAAGCTGTGCATGACTTAAATGGACTCCAAACACCACTGAGATCTTTTCATAGCGACTCCTTGCATTTTGTGTATCCTTTTAAGATTCCTTCTCATTACTAGTATTTAATTTTTTTATGAACCTTTTTCCTTTTTTTGTTTTTACTCAGCTTGCAGGTGTAATGTCATCGGTTCACTTGGACCGTCCTGCAGTAAACTGGGAGGGTTTTGTGAATGTAAATCCAATGTGATTGGCCGTTGCTGTGATTCCTGTGCACCGCTGACATTTGGCTTCGGACCTGATGGCTGCAAATGTAAGAAACAGTCAAAACCCAAAGCACGCTGCTGAAGAGATTCAACACAATAAAAAACACAGAAGCTTCTGCTTCTTAAGAATGAATGACTACCAGTCCATGATGATCTTTTTCTCTGTTTTACCTGCAGCATGTGAGTGTGACACTCGTGGTTCAGTGTCAGAGCTGTGTGATCAGGTCAGAGGCCAATGTGCTTGTCGTTCAGAGGTAACTGGTCGGCGCTGTGACCGCTGTCAGACAGGATTCTGGGGTTTTCCACTCTGTCGACCCTGTGAATGTAATGGACTGTCAGAGCAGTGTGACGAAGAAACCGGCGAGTGTCTGAACTGCAGGGAGAACACCGCTGGACCAAACTGTGACAGGTTATTTGTTTGCGTGTATGTGTGTGCGTGAGTTTGTGTGTGTGAGTGTGTGTTTGTGTGTGTATGTACAATATCAATGAGGGTTAGGGTGCTGTACACGTTTCATTCACACAGGCTTGAATTAAAACTTACAGGAATGAACTCTGTGATGATGTCATTATAAAAACATATATATCATGTTGTTTTATAAGTTCACATCTATAAGTCTTGTCAGGATCTTCTATAAATATTTTAATTGATAAAGAATTAGAAGAAGATAAAGATTTTTTATTTATTTTTAGAGGTTGTGAAAAGTTGAAAACAGTAAAATGTATTAATACATGCAGGATTAGTCCTGTGGACAGTCTGTTTCTGATGCAGCATCTGTGTTGTTTATGTAGGTGTTCGGAGGGTTACTATGGTGATCCTGCCACCAGACAGCTCTGTCAGCCCTGCCTGTGTCCAGACATTCAGGGCAGTGGACGATTCTTTGCATCTTTCTGCCAACATAACCCACAATCCCTCAGTGTGACCTGTAACTGCAGGGCGGGGCACACAGGTAGGAGCTGACCTCTGTGGCACACCTCTTTACCTGTCTGTATGCACTTAGTTGAGTTCTTGTCCAGGGTTCTGGTTACACATCAAACCAACACTGATGCTGAACAGTGTTGAGAACTGAAGGGGAACTAAAATCATGAATGAGACATGAACACTTTGTCTCACATTTCATTTGACCAGGTTTGTTATGTTATTGTGTATAACCCTTTGTAGCATTCAAATTAAACATGCAAACACAGTAAATGTGACTTTCACAGGACCACGCTGCGACAGATGCAGCCCTGGTTTCTATGGTAACCTAGCATTGCCAGGAGCCAGCTGTGAAAAATGTCCCTGCAACAACAACATCAACCCGCATGACCGTGATGCCTGCGACAGTCTGACCGGAGAATGTCTGCGCTGCCTCCACAACACTATGGGACCACGCTGCCAAGAGTGCAAACCTGGTTACTATGGCAACGCCTTAGACAAGGACTGCAAAGGTAAAGAGGAGGGGATAAAATTACTTGTTTGGTTCCAGAGCTGGCGGTGCGTAAAAATATGCTGACTTATGTCCAGGAGGTTTCCTGGTTCTAATAGCTCCTCCCACTCTGGCCAGTTTTTATAGCTGAGGGTCACCACATGTAAGGCCCTCGCCTTCGACTGGCATTGCCCTCCTCCCTTTTTTCTCCTGCCTTGTATTATTCAGTTTTGCTTTGTGCTAACGATGCCTTTTCCAGAAGCTGTTGCCCTAAAAGCAGAGAGAACTTCTCCACCACATAGTGTTTTTTCTCTGAGGAAATATCACAAATCTGATTAAAAAAAAAACAGTGAGACAAGAAACAGAACATTTTACATAATAGGTTAAAGCAAAAGAAAGAATTTTTAAAAAATGAAAACTTAAGTGATTGGTAATAATCTATGAACCCCCATATAGATGGAAAGTCGGGTGAAGTCCTTGTCCCAAAAATGTCTCCTCATTGCTTTTTCTGAATAACTCAACACTATTCTGTTGTGAAGCTCCTGAAATATTTTGTGGACTAAGATACTTCAGTGAATTCTTGGGCGTGAGGATGAATGGATAATGAAGATATTGTTAAGTGAACTGTCTCTGTTTTTGCTTTTGTTTTTTTTAAACCTCATCACTAAACTGAATACTTTTGTGTGATTCAAATATAATATGTATGTATCATTTTGTGTTTTTCCCAGAGTGCTCCTGTGACAGGCGGGGGACAGAGGTTACTCAGTGTCCATTAGGAAGTCCCTGTTTCTGTAATTCAAGGACTGGACAGTGTCCCTGCAGGACAGGGGTGATGGGCGTCCTCTGTGACGAGTGCGAGGACGGATACTGGAATTTGGACGGAGCATCAGGATGTCAACCCTGCAGCTGTGACACCGTCAACTCTTTCTCCAACATCTGCAACAAGGCAAGATGACCTACAACAACAGAAACTGTTCTGTCTGTTAAAGTC
Organism: Acanthurus tennentii; assembly: GCA_029783805.1. Lineage (NCBI taxonomy): Eukaryota > Metazoa > Chordata > Actinopteri > Acanthuriformes > Acanthuridae > Acanthurus > Acanthurus tennentii. Next base: position 24,334,399 of record JAPZDZ010000023.1, on the reverse strand, counting down.
CAGATTACAGGTTCAGAAAAAATATTCTGTATATAATTTGCATATCACTACAGACAAGAGCCACATGATGCACACTTATAGTTTATATGTTAAGAATAAAATGAAACGTGTTGTTAAAAGTAACTTTAGGGATTAAAAAAAAATTAATTATTCCCTCAGTCAGTAAGTGAAGTTCATGTCTATAGCACATTTTTCAGATCAGATGTTAAGGGGTTTCACAATAAAAGACATGAGAAAGACATAAAATAGCGACATGCTGTACAAGTGATAAGAAATGTAAAACAGTAATATAAGTAGGTATTCAATGAATAACAATTACTCACAGTAGAAGAATGATCAATGTTATATTAATTATTGAATAAAGCGGTGATGCCATCAGGTGACAGGGCAGTGTCCATGTCGTCCAGAGTTTGGAGGAAGACAGTGTGACGAATGTGGAGAAAATCATTTTGGGAATCCAGACCTGCAGTGTATCTGTGAGTGAAAACACACCTTTGCCTTTGTCTTTAACCCTTTCTGTGACAAAGCTCAGAGTTGTTGTATTCAGACTCATCACATCTTGTTCTCAGCCTGTGACTGTAACATGGAGGGAACCCAGCGTCCATCATGTGATCCTGAAACCGGCGAATGTATCTGTCGGATTGGTGTCACTGGTATTTTCTGTGATGAATGCGCCCCTGGCTACGACTCAGCGTTCCCAGCCTGTGAGGAGTGCCATCCCTGCACTGCTCTCTGGACTGGAAATGTCACAGATGTTCAGAGAGCAGCTCAGAGGATGAGAACCTTCATCCCTCGCCACAGAGATGACCTGCATCCCAGAGATAGTGGCCGGCGGCAACAAATGCTGGAAATGCATTCTAAGCTGGACAGCCTATCCAACCTGACAGGACTGTCACCACCAAGGGTGGAGAAGGTGGAGAAGTTATGTGCCATGATCAGGTACTTCAAATGCACAACCTTCCTGCTGCGCTAACTGTGACATCATGCTGCCCACAGTCACTCAGTGAACTCAGAGCACTTAAATCTGCTCCATTATCATTTTTTTCTGTACCTTCTGTGGTTGTCATATTTCAAAAGTGAGCCACAGAGGCAAATTGAGAGAGAAATTTGGAGGATTGAGAGAGAAAAGCTGAATCATCATAAACTCCAGCCGCTGCACAAAAGATGTGCACACATAAATAAAGAGTGGCAGCCTGGCGTCCTGCTGCTGCATCCTGTTTACACTGAAACCAAAGGAGACAGAAAAATCGTCTCCAGCTGTGTTTATATGTGTTTCTGCTAAAACTAAAGTGATATTACCAAGCTTTTTAATGCCCGCCCTGCAGAGATGCAGACCCAATGAAATGCCAGCAATACTGAAATACTGTGGGGGGCGCTCTCACTGCAAAAATAAAAGGATTGCATTCCTTCTTTTCACAAAATTTTGACCCAGTAGGCAGAGAGGAGAGAACAAGACCAGAGACATATTTGTTCGTTTCTTAGCAAAACTGATATTCGCATTAGCTATGCTTTATTTGTTGTCAGAACTTACTTTGAGAGTAATTTTTTTTCCATCTTAAATGTCACTATACTTTTTTATCAATACTGCTGTGTGTTTGTGTGTGTGTGTGTGTGTGTGTTATGATGTCCTCCTCACAGAAAGCTTAAAGATGCCATCGACCCAAATATGATCCTCATCGACCCAACTACTCTTCTAAACACCGAGATTGACAACATTCGTCTGGATTTTAAGAAGCTGCTGAACAACCTGAAGGAAAAACTTGTAGAGAATCCAGACGATGAAGACGAAGACCTGGAGGGTAGAGATAATGTTCTTGCACCAAATCTATCATGGGAGTCTTCACCTTTTGTACACTGTATTGTGTGATAGATCCGATTTTAATTTATATGTTCATATTCTGTTGTTTAGCTGCAACACAGTTGAGGACTCGTCAATATAAAGATCTGCCCTCAGGATCAGCTCCTTTTGTACCACTATCATTTCCTCATTACTGCAGAAACTGTACGGATCGTCCTTTCAGTCTTACCACTCTGACCCTCATGCACATTTTTATATTCAACTGCAGTGAGTCATATCACTTCAGTCCAATTAGCTGCAGCCATGTGTGTCAGCCTGTTGGAAGACCTCATGTCTTTAGTGTCCTTGTCACAGATGATTAAAACAGTGGGATGATCTTCAGAGTCATTTCCTGGCCAGGTGGCGAGGAGATGTGTTAAACCAGAACTATGTGGACTGCTGTTGAAGCTCCTACTGTTTAAAACCTTTTACATGTTCTGCCCGTTGTACCTGCTGAGCACGCAGTAAACTGTTCTGACTGCAGCCTGATTCCAGTCCAGTCACTTAAATTTGCAACAGACAAACTTCAGTAACATGTAGACATTTCTGTAGAAATCTCACTGAGGACTGAAGAAACAGGAACATTATGAGTTTAGCCCAGAAGGAAGAACTTTGCCTAGATTTCATATTTGTCTTTTTTGAATTCTTAATTGCAGCAAGTAAAGAATTCAGAACACTATCTGAAGCTAATGTTCAAGCAATGACTTCAGTTTAAGATGTTTTAAATTCACAAAAGCATCATTAATTCTTACCATTGTATTTTTTTCAAAGATTTTTTTGGGGCTTTTGGCCTTTACTTGATAGGCCAGAGTTGAAATGGGGAGATAGAGGGAGGGAGTAGTGACATGCAGCAAAGGGTTGGAGGTGGGATCGGACTCGCGACCACTGAGCGGAGGACTGTATGCCTTCCGTATGTGGGCCACGTGCACTACCAAGCGAGCTAAACAACAGCCCACAACTGTATTTTAAAACAACAGACAATAAAGTAGAAGGTCAGTTTCTCTTGAACAACACACAGAGTTTTTTGAGTATGAAAAGTCAATTACAGGGATCAGAACAGATCATCTCCAAATGAAGAGAAATCAGCTTTATTAAGGACAACCTCAGAACAGACTATGCCGCTTTACAAGCTCCACATCTCCTTCATTCAGTTTCTGATCTCAGTGTCTCCTCTTATCCGGTTTTAGAGCTGCTGGATGAGATTCAGAAGCTTCATAAAGCCTTCATGTTGGACGAGAAGACGGTGAAAAATGCCAGCAAAGCTCTAGAGAACTCCATGGACACCAGACAGAAAGTCAAACTCAAACTTGGCATGTGCAGCAACAAAGGAGATGTGTTGCCACTGGAGAAGAAGGTCAAAGAGCTTAGCACAGTTGAACTTAACCAAAAGGCAAGTATCACCAAAACTCTAACATGAATTCAACTGAAGTACAAATGTTAACCTGAGCCACGTTTCCAAAAGCCTCCCATGTACAACATAAGTTGTCCCTTAAGGTCTCCCTTAAGAGGGTTAGGGCTGTAGGATTAAGTTTGGGCTGTTTCCCGGGGTCATCTTGGCTAAGGTTTGTCTTGAGCACTTGTCAGCTATCCCTTAGAGACGCCCTGCATTCATTCTCTCACAGTTTTGACACTGATTGTACATGACCTTCTTGTCTGAATTACATCAGTAGTTAAATTAAACTTGTGTAGTAAATAGTGCTGTGCACATACACTGGGGCGATGAGGCTGCTGATGTGAAGGCGGAGTTATACCAGAGTAATGAGGTCAGATGCAGGATGCGTGCATGTAATGCTGAAGTCAGATGTGTGTGAGGTTAATTTTGTCATATGGATTAAAAGTCAAATCTCAGGATATTTCCCCACTCTCCAAGTTATCTGGTCACATGACGTTATTACACATCATGAAAATTAATTATGAATTATGAAAATGTGTTCAAAACACGTCATATGAATGTGTGTGTCATCTCACACACACGTGCATCTTGTAAGACCACAACAAATATTGAATTAGAACTTGTGTGAGAACAAAATCCTTCACCCATTTCTCCTCATGCTGTCATTTTTTCCTGGCTTTTCAACAAGTCCCAGACTCCGTCTTTAATGCCCCAGTTTATGTATTTTGTAGGGTGTATGCCACATGCATATATCAGAACTGTCACAAGGTCTTTAAGCTCTTAAATAGATTACCACATGATATTTAGTAGGCATAGCCTCTCTTTCTGCTCTCTTAGGTTAAGGTAAAATAATTATGGCAACATTTGTTGTATCAAAACATTATATTTTAGCATTTATAAATGCGTCAATCAATCCTGCAGCCATCGATTGATACACTTCCAGCACGGCTGTGACAGACAGCTCCACTTTACGATGTACCCTTTGCAGCTCTCTCTTGGGACAACTGCCGAGGGATAGTATTGGAAACATTTGCAAGAAAAGAAGCTTCTTAGCTAAGGTGTGCCTAAGGCTATGTTCACACTGCAGGCTAGTCACATCTAGTGACGCAAAGTGACCCAAATCCGATTTTTTCGCCCCTATGCGACCTGTATCTGATCCTTTCATGATGTGATCTCCTGTGTGAACTTCATACGACCCAAAAGCGTCACACATGCGCAGAAGAGGACACAACGACGTCACACGCAGCGAGCTTGCTCAGTGGCCATTTCTTTGGAAATGTTTTCAAAAACCGCCCGGTCCCGATACGACCCCTGGAGTTTTGCCTGAACAGAGCTGTCCCCCCAAATATTAATTAATTCTGATACCTCGCTTTCCCTCCATTGACTGGACT
>JAPZDZ010000023.1:24305947-24324032 GCA_029783805.1 Acanthurus tennentii | reverse complement strand
GTGTGTGTGTGTGTGTGTGTGTGTGTGTGTGTGTGTGTGTGTGTGTGTGTGTGTGTGTGTGTGTGGGTGTGTGTGTGGGTGTGTGTGGGTGTGTAAATGCTTGTGTGTGTGTGTGTGTGTGTGTGTGTGTGTGTGGGTGTGTGTGGGTGTGTAAATGCTTGTGTGTGTGTGTGTGTGTTATCCAGGAAGCAAGCTTAGTTAAACTTCATGTGTTTCTGAAGGGAAAATCTCTGTTTTCTGTTTTTCTGAATGGCCTGTTTTAAACTGTGTTGTTACCATGGTTACAGACAGAGCGCTTCATGGCATCGGTTACCATGGTAACTGTCCTGCAGTGTGTAGCTTACCCCCGCTTGCTGGCAGTTTTTTGGTCACCATCTCTGACTTTCTGCCTGAGCAGCAGTTTGACACGTTCATACCAAAACACACACTGATCAGCAAACAACCTTTTGTTCAAGATGATTGTGGAGATTTTGAGCCAAAGCCAAAGCCCTGTCTCAGTGTGTAATGACTGTTACACTTTACACATTTGGAAATTTAGTGAAACATCCGGAGCAACATCTTTGAATGTAAAATAAACATGAAAAAATTGATTTGGTTTGAACACAAACACCTTACTAACCAAAGATCACCAATATCATCATTACTGAGTTTAGAAGTTAACTTGATATCACAGGTCAGTAAGTGAAGCACAACTTCTCTGTCTGATTTGTTAAACCTGAGCCATAAAACTGACCTCAGAGCTGCTGAACAAACATGAGCAGAGTAAATGTTCTTGTTCCTGCTGGAACTGGAAGTCTGTGAGGTGGTTACCTGAGAAACCGTCAACGCTGACGTGACGTGACGGGAAAAGCTGCAGCTGCAGGACTGTGGGAGGTCACGTGTGTGTTTATTGTGTGTGTGGGTGTGTGGTTGTGTTTATTAGGTGCATATTGTACGTGGGTGTAAAGAAGATGAAAGCAGGAGTGACTTCCTCTCTCATCTTGAAATCAGCTGGGAGGTCAGAAAATTACTTAATGACAGGTCTCTAACATCTGCTGTGTGTGTGTGTGTGTTTTCAGCCTGAACACTGGGGTCTCAGTAATGACATGGATGGTTGCAGACCATGTGACTGTGACTTGGGCGGAGCCGTCAACAATCAGTGAGTCGACATGGAATCACTGCTAAGTGCTAACAGCTAACAGTGTGTGTGTGTGTGTGTGTGTGTGTGTGTGTGTGTGGTCATCCTGTTCAAAGTGCTGACAGTTTGTGTGAGAAAACAACAGAAGCTCATTGCATTCATGGCATTAAAAAAAATTAGAAACTTTATCTCGTAATTACGAGATCTTTTCTCATAAATACGAGATCCTGAATCCTTGAACTTTGGATTTCGCCTGTAGTTCGGCTCGGCTAACACCTTTTTAGCTGAGTGGGTGTAAGAATTATTGAGACTTTTTGAAAAGTCTTTGAGTTTTTCCTGTAGCAGTGTTGGGATTCGTAGCAGGTGTAATGTTCAGCTTTAGATTTTTGGTTGTTCTGACATGTTGCACTTCCTGTTGTGCTGCAGGTGTGATCAGGTGACTGGCCAGTGCATATGCAGAGATCACATGTTTGGTCGTCGCTGTGATCAGGTCGAGTCTGGATTCTACTTCATTGCTCTCGATCACTACACCTATGAGGCGGAGGATGCGAAGTTTGGACCAGTGAGTGACCTGTTAAACCTCTGACCCTTGACCTTTTATCACCTGGAAGATGTCGCCCTTTACCATCTAAATTTGTTGTTGATATATGCACAACTATCATCAGAGCATGTTTTATCAGTTCTTATGTCTTCATCTTGTTTCTTTAGGGAGTGACGGTGGTCCCAAGGCCCCACCCTCAGGACCGCAGTCCCACCTGGACAGGCATCGGTCTAGTCAATGTGCCGGAGGGAGCCTTTCTGGAGTTCTCTGTAGACAACATCCCTTACTCCATGGAGTACGACATCCTCATTCGCTATGAACCTCAGGTGAGACGCTGTCAGCAAGGTGTAGCCCTGCCCACCTGCAGAATGATTGGACACTGCATTTATTCTCACACTTATTCAACAGAAACAACCAGAAACTTTTTGTAGTTAAATAAGACCTGCTGACCTTGAAGATGATCACCAGATATAATTTTACATTTTCTGTTCACTACAAAGCCTCAGATGTGTCCTCACGGGTTCTCAGTCCTCTCAGTCACGGTTACAGTTACAGTTACAGTTACATGAACAACTGGATCAGATCGAGTCCAGCAGCAGAAGCTTTAGGTGCCGTTCATGGGAACATTTATCTGTACGTCTCTGATTCTAAGAAGAACTGCACGCTTGCAGATGTTCCACATGGCATCTGTATGCCACGTTAATCATTAGTTCAATCAGCTCTATAAAAAACTACTATGTGATAATAATTAAGTTTCAGCACCACAGTTTCAGTCTCAGCATCTTATGTATTGCCCGTTTATAGACACAAAGTCGGGATTGGGGTGAGAGTTTGGATTTATTACAGGAAATGCAAACAATTTATTTTCTCAGATTTGCTTCTTTTTCACAAAATGTAATAAATTCTCAAATCTTACTCACTTCTTCAGTAAGTGTAATTTAACTTCATAAATTCAGTAACCTGTACTAATAATCTAAAAAAGGATCAGCTGACTAAGGGCTTCATGGAAACCAAAAACTACTGCTAAAAATTGCTGACATTGTTTTTTTTCTATGAAAACGACTGAAAGTTGTGGAAACAGTTTCACTCCAGCTGTATTTCATCCTTTTTGACCCAGAACAAGTAAAGTTAGAGCCACCGGTGGCAAAACACAAAACCCCCTTCAGTCAGTCATTGTTCTGAGTGGAAGGCATGCATTTTTTGGAAAGCCATTCATCAGAAATATCAAACCAAGATGATCTGAAAATGTTTGATGACAAGGTGAAACACATGCTATGACGAAAGCAAACGTGCAATCACTGATCAGTTATTCGTTCATGTATAAAATGATTTGTGTGAAAAAGCAGAGAGGGCTAGAAATCCTTCATGCAACACGATTTATGTCACATAAACTGTGATGGTTACTTTTTGCATCTTCCTGGATAAAAAAAGTATTAATAAATAATGATAATAAAATACTCACATTTGTGTTTGCATTAAGTTAATGTGTATGAAAAAAAGATAATTAAATGTAGGAAAGTATAAGAGAATATTTCTCCAAAGGTAAAAATAAATGAACAAACTACATAATGAGATTTAAAAACTGAAGTTTAGATAATGAAGCCTTGCATGTCTTTGTTTGTCCTGCAGCTGCCTGACCAATGGGAGGAGGTTCTGATGACTGTGATGAGACCTGGACCAATCAGAGCAGACAGCCGCTGTGTCAACACTGTGCCTGACGACGACAACCAGATGATCTCGCTCCACCCCGGCTCACGGTAACACACAGCAGCGAACTCAGTTTCCTCAAAACTAAGTTGAAATGTTTGGAAAAGCTTCGCTGACATCAACACTTTTATAAATGAATCTTACAACATGGGTTCTACATGTGAGCCCTAAAAATGTTTCACCTTTTCTCCTGAATCATCTCCTGACACCAAGTCCTAAGCTCCGCCCTCTCTCCAAGACTTTTTACCAACTTTTCACTGTTTAGAAGGGTTTTATTTCTTTTCTACTTATTTATTGTTGTTGTGCTGTTCTTTCTTACCTGAGATCCTCGGAACAAGACTTTCTTCTCAACGGTTTTGTCCCGTTGTTCTCAGCTCCGTTCAGGTTCAGATGAGAGGTTGAGATTTCTATAGTTAGTAAGGTGTCAAAAGAAAATGTCAGCAGTGATTAGAGCACAGACATGACATGTTGACTTCCATGTTAAACCAAACAACATCTTTTCTGAACCAAATCAGTCCAGAGAATCTCGGAAAGAAACCATTGCAGATTCTGATCAGAAATCAGCCACTTTGGTTGGTTTATCATAGAAATACTGAGGTTCTTATTGAAAACTGTTCTCACTGTGCTCATGTTGTGTGTAAAGAGGCATTTTTGAGATTATTTCTTTCAAAAGTCCTTCAAGGTCAGTGAGAGATTTCAGTGTTTTCCATCAGTTGTGTGCTTGTTGCTGGTTCTGCTTTAGTTTGAAGAAGAGGAGGAGAAGCTCAGTCTGATGGGGTGTCACTGTGGGGTTTTTGAGTTTACAAGGGTTAGGGTTTCTGTTTTGGATGCTGAGATTCTCCAGGCTAAACAACTTGTGACGCTTGTGTTTCTCCACAGTTTGATGAAGGTTTTGTTTTGTTTTTATTTTCGATGGTCACAGTTTTATTTTTCGATTATTACATCACACATGCGTGAACACATTACATTTTATCCCTTTTTTTAAAATGTGTTTCCTCGCAGCTTGTTGCCTCCACTGATGTCCTGCTGGAGTGTATGTGAGATGGCTTGTCCCTCATGTGTTTTCGGCCTATCTAATGTTGTCTCTGATCTGTTCCCTCAGGTATGTGGTTCTCCCCAGACCGGTTTGTTTTGAATCTGGTCTGAACTACACGGTTCGCCTCAGTCTGCCACTGTACTCGGCCCTCAGTGACGTCCAGTCACCGTACACACTCATTGACTCGGTGAGAAACTGTCAAACTATGATTTGGTCTTCAAACACTGAACACTGAGCGGCATGGACTTGCACCTTCATTGATTACATTATCAATTAATTTCATCCAATGGATTAATTGTTTGATCAGTAAAATATCAGAGAAAAGCAGAAAAAACTTGTCAGCGATTTTAAAACGTGTTGTTTTGTCCAGAACCAAGGATGTTCGGTTTACTGATAATAAACACAGAACACCAGAAAGTACAAGGACACAAGTTACAGAACTACTTGAGTATTTGCCTGAAATATTACAGATCCGACTGATGAATTCTAAAAATAGTTGCCAAACATTTCGCTGCTGTTGTCGTAAAAACTGTCGTTTGGACAGAAAACCTGGCAGAGATTTGGGAGAGACGGTTCCTCCAAATTCACATTTGAACGGAATTGAAAGGCAGCATCGTGCTGCAAGATCGCTGGGTGATGAGGAGGATGATGATGATGATGATGATGACGACGACGACGACAGTCATTTAATTTGACTTTTTTCACATTGCGGCTCCATCAGATGACCTTCATGTGACGGCATCATGGCTTCTTTGCTTTGGGTGCATGAAACAACTGCAGACAGTTTCCTGCCCATCAGTCTCATGGTTTGTTGCATCTTTAGATTGTGCTGATGCCTCACTGCAAGAACCTCGACATCTTCACGGCCTCGGAGGGCGGAGACTCCAGCGGGAACAGTGGATGGGAAACTTTCCAGCGTTATCGTTGCCTGGAGAACAGCCAGAGCGTCATTAAGTCTCCAGTGACTGACATCTGCAAGAACTTCATCTTCAGCATCTCTGCTATGTTGCACCAGGGAGCAAAAGGTACAGCAGTCCACCTTAAATCTGACTCCACCTTAATAAACTCTGCCCACTGTCTGCCCCAGGTTTGTTCCAGTCAGAAGTTTTTGATGATACAGAAATCACACAAAGTTAAAGTGAGGAGACACATTTTAATACAAAGTGACAATCGATATAAACCAAAAAGCAATGTTAACCAAAAGCTGTAAACTGTAATCTGTAATCTGATGTAATCTGTCCACCCAAAAGTTTTCCCATTGGCCAAGTTTCCCTTGTCATATAAAAGCTGGGATGTTTCGGGCCTGTAATGTGGGCGGCTTACTGTTAATGTGGAGGAGAAAAGCCAGGAGTTCCCGTGCAGCTGGTTCACTGTGCCGATCTGTCCTTCTCTAAGCTGATGTGTCAATTTTGTAATCAGCTGTTTATTTCCAACCGTCACGGTTCAACATGATGGTTCATGTTGTGTTTGTGTCTTCTGAGGAACATCAGTCATGTTCTCTGTCTGTCAGCTCTGTGTTTGGTCTCCTCCTCCACTTTGTTTACCAGCTCGTCTCTGACCGAGTCTGTCTGCAGCTGTAGTGAACATCAACAGATTCATTTTTTGTGACTTGTTCAAGTGATTTCAGAGAATTTGGCTCATTCATCAACTTTTTATTTTCTCTGAAATAAAAAATGTAAAGAGCATTTGATGAATCTGACTTTACTGATCAGTTCGAACACAGCTGAAAGAAAACATTCTCAGGAGGAGAAGATCCAAAGTTTCCTGAAAAATGTCTTTGCTCTGCTGCTCTTATCTGACCTTTGACCTCTGTAGCATGGGAACAGAAAAGAGAAATTCCTCTCAAGTTTAAAAAAAACCTGGTGCTGCTTCACAAGACAGTGGATCAGATTTGATTCTGCTTGAAAGTTTCCATTTATGTGATCAAAATATCAAAAGATGGATTCACTAATTAACTTCAAACAGACGTTTTTTTTCGGTGAATGATGCGCTGATTTTTGTGAAAGACCTGAATTCATAATTATGCCTCAGTAAGAAATAAGTGCTAGCATCAAACTTTACTTAAAGTTCTGAATGTTAAAGTACTCAGCAGCAGAAAAGTCCAATCTGAAGTAATGTAGACTATGTTGTTGGACTACAATAACCAATGAACTTATAAGTTCAACATTTTAATATTGCAGCTATTTTTGAGCTCATTTTAACGGCTTGAGATTCTGCTGAGTCATTTGTGATTTATTTTAGCTGGAATCAATAAAGTTTTATACAAATCTACTATTTTAGCTTTTTTATTAGTTGATTACCTTTTGCATCAAAGTTCTTCTTTTAAGAGTAGCTAGTTACTAAACTTATCAAGTGAAAGCCATGGTGAAATGTAATTAAATACCTTTATATAAGTACTTTACTTAAGTAAGAACTTAACTTGCAGGTTCTGTCAGCAGGCGGAACAAGAATGTGTCTGTCGAGTCCAGACGACTTGGATGCAGAGTTGTTGTTTCACTGCAGACTTTGGATGATGGAGAACTTAACATGAACAAATTTTACATAAGGACATCTGAAGCACGAGAACAGCTTTTCATGGGAAACTCATGTGTCAAAACAGCACAAGGACAGAAATAATAACAAAAAAGAGAGATTTGAAACTCTCATTCTTCTTTCTTTCTAAATGTTTTGTTTCATTTCTGCACAGACACTTGTACATGAACAAATGTATATTCCTGCTGCCGTCACACAGAGACGTTTGCATGTCTCCTGAACAAAACTCAACTGGTTTCTTCTTCTTCACAGTTTCCAGTTGTTCTCAGGCCTCTCGACTCATAAATCTGTCACCATCATTCTCTCCGAAAGCATCTGAGGACGATGCGTTTATTTAAAGAACAGTTGAAGCTTGTTAGTCGTCTAATGTGGCCTTGTGAACTTCATTTCCCAGAATGCCAGTGTGACCCTCAGGGCTCGCTCAGCACAGTATGCGACCCCAGCGGGGGTCAGTGTCAGTGTCGCCCCAACGTGGTCGGCAGGAACTGTGACAGATGTGCTCCAGCCACATTCCAGTTTGGACCAAACGGCTGCAAAGGTCAGATCCCCCATCGATCATTAATCAATACATACTGACAGTGATCAATCACCAATTCACACTGAATACACAACCCAGATGGTGACATACTCCAGTCAAGACTCAGCATCAGCCAGGCCACGCTAACCTTTGATTTCTGAGTGAATGAAAGGCTGTTTATTGGTGATGCACATCAGAGTCCCGTCATTTAGATCGTATGAGCAGACGAGATGCAGTTAGCTTCTGTTTCTGTGCTTTACAATCTCCTGTCAGCCTCATGAGCTGTGTGTCCAATGCTGGTTCATGGCCGACTGACTTTAACTGACTTTGTGCACCAGAGTCAGAAAACTACAAGTTTTTAAAATTCATTATCATTTCCTTTCCTGTAATAATGACTTTGCACATCTGTTGACCAAACATTTGTTCCAGTCTGACTCACTGGAATCAAAACATTTCACAACAGCTGGATGTGAGTTTCAGGAGATGTGTGAGGTTTTGTCCTTTAATGTTGTCCTTTAAAGAGTCAGTGCAGATCAGAAATGTTTAGTAAATTTGAAAGCTAGACAGCAGAAATGATTCAACAGTGTGCAGTTTATTTTGCTCAGCTACCCAATGCTCATTTCATATTTTCACATTTCCTAACAGTCATAAAAAGCAGCCTAACAAACTGTGTGTGTGTGTTGCCTTTGCAGCGTGTGCATGCGACCCTCAGGGTTCACAGAGCTCCTTCTGCGATCAGGTGACCGGTCAGTGCGTCTGTGTTTCCGGAGCGTACGGTCGGCAGTGTGATCGCTGTCTGCCGGGTCACTGGGGCTTCCCGACATGCCGACCTTGCTCCTGCAACGGACATTCTGACGAGTGCGACCCCGACACGGGACGCTGCATTAACTGCAGAGACCACACCAACGGATACACCTGTGACAGGTGAGTCACACAAACGGAGCACAGATATAGCTGTATGACAGCCTGGCTCTTAAGACCAATGCAGCGACAAAACCTTTTCACTGGTTTCCCAGAGGCGTTGTTAAAAAAATAGTGAAAGCAAATGTTTCTTCACATGGCGGTGGGTCAGCCTCAGCTCTCTTTCCTCGCATCACACTCCTTCTGAAGCTCTCTCATCTTTCTCAAGAGCCACATTCGCCCTGTTGGACGGGTCTAGTACTGGACGATGTTCAGTTAAAAAAAGAATATTTACAGTTCTTTTGTCTCAGAAATCATCTTTAATTCAATGTCCTTCTTTCCTCCTCTTTCTCTTTGTTGAGTGAGGTTGACTGTTTGCTTAAATAAGGTAAACCACATCACGACGAGGCCCCTGAGTTTCATGTCAGTAGGACCCAGCTTTGCTTAGCCTGGCAAAATACTGTCATGCTTATTTCTACAAAACACTTTCATAACTCTTTATATGAGACTCATTCCTGCTTTGGACTAAAGCAACTCAAAATAAGTGCTTTTAAACTAAAAAGGTACAAGAACGAGTCCTCATCCTTTGGAATTTCAGCACTGCTAAACAAATGGTGAAGTGTCCCTCCACTGTGGGACAAAACAGCAGCAAGTCTTTATTAAGGTTGCAGCCGGTCCTCAGTGAGTCCTTAATGGGTCCTTAATGAGTCCTCGGTGAGTCCAGAGGCAGGGGAGCAGAACAGGGTTTGACCACAGACTGCCACGTAGACCAGACCAGCACCAGAGTCCTGAACTGGATGTGAGCTCCATCAGTGAGCCAGTTTAGTCAACAAAGAAAGCGAGAACTTGAAGAGGTCGACCTCCAGGTGGCCGTTCTGAGCCAACGATCAGGGATGAGTTTCTATTCACCGCTCTGTCCTCTTTACCTCCTCTCACATCTGTCCAGGTGTTTGGAGGGTTACTATGGTGACCCAGTACTGGGGTCAGGTGACCACTGTCGTCCCTGCATGTGTCCAGATGGCCCCGGCAGTTCGCGCCAGTTTGCAGGAAGTTGTTACCGTGGTGACGATTCCCAGCAGGTCATCTGTGTCTGCAACAGCGGATACAGAGGTACAAACTTTATTTAACTGTTTGAAGATGAAGCAGGTTTTCAGAAACAGGTAAAAAGGATCAAATGGTGAAACAAACACTGGTAGTTTTGTTTTTTTGTGTGTGTGTGAGTCACACAGAAGCTGCAGAGACAATCTGGGTTTTGATTCAAAGAGAATAAGTTGTGATTTGCTGAGATGTAAACAGAACAGGAATGTGATGAGACTCTGTTATTAGAGCAGGAAATAGGATGTACAGGCAGAAAACAGCTGCTGACAGATGCATGAATCACCACCTTCCTCCTTTTGTTTCCACCTCAAACCTCCAACAGTCTGATTGGAAAACAATCGGCTGTCAGCTGTTTGCACGTGAGCTGTGCAGGAGTAAAAGCTGAAGTACTGAAATGTCTGAAATGTAAAAGGTAACAAAATTGAAATAAGCTTAACTTTTCTTGCTGAAAATAAAACTGAAAACTTTGTCTCAAGTTTTACCCTAAATCTTCACTTTGGATGTGAAAACTGAAGGCAGTGAAACTGTCACTGACTGAAACGTATCTGAAGTCTAAGCTGTTGAAAGTTAAAGTTGGAGGGTAAAAGTCTTAAACGAGTCAAAGTTTAAACACTGGCAGCATTTTTACAAGTTAGAACTTTAAAAGCAGTTGAACTGTCAGTTGAAAAGACACAGATGAAGGCAGTGACGAGTTCAGTGACGAGTTCAGTGTGGTGATGGAAGGTTTCAGTAGGTAAGATGAGTAACTGAAGTATCTGACGTGTCAGTTTGTATGAAGCGACGTTAGAACTTCAGGAAGACAAAAGACTCTGAAAGCAATTTTTCAATTTAGTTTGAGTCAAAACTCCAAAGCAGTTCAGTTCTTTGTTGTAAATGAAACTCCAAAAGAGTTTGAACCGTCAGTGAAAATGTAACAATGAAAACAGTTGAACTGTAATTTAAAGAGCAATTTAAGCAGCTGAAGAGACAAAAGAGAGAAAACAGTCAGTGCCCCATGTTGCATTTTTTAGATCTCACATTTTGTCAGACGTGTGATGTTTTTAACTGTCAGTTGACTTGACTTGCAGGTGGTCGCTGTGATGAGTGCTCACCTGGTTACTATGGAAACCCCGGGGAGGTGGGCGGGCAGTGTCAGCCCTGTCAGTGCAACAATAACATCGACATGTTGGACCCCGAGTCCTGCGACGCCCAAACCGGCGAGTGTCTTCGCTGCCTGTATCACAGCGAGGGCGCCGCCTGCCAGAGCTGCAAGTTAGGTTACTATGGCAACGCCATGCTCCAAGACTGCAGGAGTGAGTTCACTGGATTTACTGGGTTACCATGGCAGCCAGTTTATCGCTGAGACCCGAGGAGTCGTCAGATTATCCGACAACTGACAAAGTTTTTTCAAATTTCAAATAAAAATTTGGCAGAAATCTGAACAAAATCTTCACCAAACTATTAAATACTAAGTGACATAATCTTCACAAAATCTGCCAAAAACCTTCATCCTTATGCCAAAATAAAATTTGACTAAAATCTTCGATAAAATCCTGTTGAATTTAAAATGAAGCCTTGCCATGAAATTTTGATCCAACCTGATGAATCTGCTTCATGTCCACAGAGTGTGTCTGCAACCAGCTGGGCAGCGAACCCTCCAGCTGTCCATCATCCGCCGACTGTCACTGCGACCGCATCAGCGGTCAGTGTCTCTGCCTCCCAAACGTGATTGGTCAGCACTGCGACCGCTGTGCCCCCGACACCTGGAACATGGCGAGCGGCGGCGGCTGTCAGACCTGCGACTGTGACCCCAAACACTCATACGGGACTTCGTGCAACGAGGTGAGGAGCACACTGCAAACAGTGACACAGCACATTTCACTAGTAAAGGATGACACGTTTAAAAGGATTTGTTTCAGGTGTGGAAGGGATGTAAGGACCTCACGACTTCACTCATTCAATTTTCTTTCGATCTTATCGTTGTTGTTTTGTCTGCTTTAGATCTCAAGTTATTTTTGCAGCTGAACTACGATAAAAATTTTGTTCATTTTGTTCAAACTGTGAATTTTGTTGACAGTTTTCTAGTCAAACATTTGGCTCCTGGTTCAGTTGTTATTTCTCTTGTGGACTTCTGAAAGAAACAGCTCCTGTCGTCCACAGATCAGCGGTCAGTGTTCCTGTCAGCCTGGCTTCGGAGGCAGAACATGCAGCGAGTGCAAAGAGCTGTTCTGGGGAGACCCGGAGGTCCAGTGTCACGGTAGGTTCACCATTCACATGTTCCATAAAACAAGATATCTGGGGTTAGGGTGACATCACAGATACCCATGTTTTTAAAAAGCTCAGTTTTCTTCAAACAAGGGTGCGATTTTTGCTGTGGAGGCGACACCTCAGACAAAACAATAGAAGAGACTTTTTCCAGTTTTAAGTGTTTAACTCGGTCAGAAACACAAAGAAAGAGATCCACTCTGAACCATCTGAAGTGCCACAAATGAATGGAGTCATTCAGTCGCTGCCCCATGGGAACATTTCTGCTCCCAGCATCCTTTGCTGCAACTGATATCAAGTCCAGATGACAAGACTGGTGAGATCCGCCTGAAGCTCCAAATGTCCTGAAATCCACAAAGAGGGATAAAGAGATTTTGTTACTGTGAAGGAAGAGCAGACAAAGGAGAACAGACATGAAAAGTCAGAAAGATTGAGATGAGAAAAGGAAGAGAAAAATAAAAAATAAAGAGGGAAAAAATTAATGTGAAGAAAAGAAGGTTTGGAGTAAAAAATCTACGGAGCGATCATTTGTATTTATATGAATCATCTGCCAGAAAAAACGGTGTTTGATAGCTCCTGAAAGCAGAGACAGAGACTCTGTATTTGCTTCTTTTCTGTAGCGCCACCAGCAGGACAGACTCAACACCTTCATCTCCACTGTCCATCCGTCTCCTGCTTTGAGAGAATCAAAGCAAAATCTAAGTTTGACTCAAGTTTGTTGTTGCTGCAGCTGGAAGGAGCTTCAACTATGTTTGATCCAAACCAGATGCTAAACAGCTGCCGACAGCGTTTGCGTGTTAGTGTGTGTGTGTTAGTGTGTGTGTGTGTGTGTGAGTGGAAGTGTGTTTGTTAAACAGTGAGTCAGACAGTTTGTCTCAGACTCTTCCTGTAAAATGTTTTTCGAGTAAATGAAATTTAAACATTTTTATGGGAACAGATTTTCAAAGAGGAGCTTCGTCCCATTTGCCTTCAGTCCAAAGACACTGTGTGTGTGTGTGTGTATGTGTGTGTGTGTGTGTGGTGCCTTTAATTAGACTCAGACTCAAGCTTAATCAATGTAAACTCTCATATTTAAACATAAAGAAACAAACGAATAGATGTAAAGAATCAGAAACATGGGCACGATGTGTCGAAGCCAAACATTTGGGTCAAGTTGGGATTTTTGAGTAGAAACTTTCCAGAGTTAATTGTTGGAGTTGGAAAGAGCGCGTAGCAGAAGCATTCTTATCATTCAGAGACAACAGCTGATCACTTTCTGAAAAGAAAACAGTGTCTCTGATACTTGAAATGGATAAAGTTCAAAGAACAACAGAGCAGCTGAACAGAATCTGTCGACCCCACAGAGTCTGCTCAAATAAAACTAGATAGTTTTATTTAAGTCCTACAAATCTTGTCCATCTTAAGTCTCACCAAACTCACTCAGTACAAACTTGATCTGTTTTGTGATTTTAACATCTGAACTTTTCTTTGGGAAAGAAATCAGGATACAATAAGATGCTGATTCACTCCATCAGACTGACCAGAGACGTCTCTTCACCTCTCTGCTGTCACAGTCTAAGAAAATGTCCAAAAATAAGAAGAAATAGTGTCCAATGTGGACACTGTCAGCATGCAGTTAGACAGGTTCTGGACACTAGATGGTGCTGTTTGCCTTTCAAATGATGCTCCTGTTTTCTCACTGAACATTTGGTGGCTGACATTCAGTTACACGTCTCAACTATTTAACTACTTTCAACTTTCCGGGAAATTAATGTTAAACTGATCAACTGTCATCACCATAGCAACCACATGATTGCACTGAACGCCTTCATTTGTTAAAAATCTGAAGTTAATGCTAACAAAAGGTGTAGCGTCATGTTGTCGCAAGAAAAATCAAACCAAAAGAGTGAAAGCACATGGAGACCCTGGTGGTCTCTGATTATGAAACCAGTTAATTGTGAGTAAAACAGTCAAACAGAAATGGGAAAAATAAAAGTCAGATTTCAGGATCAAACATCTGCAGGTTCATGAAACTTGAACCTGATTATCTGTAAATACATTTCCAGCGAGCCGTCTGTCAGTTTGGCAGAAGCATGACGTGCTGCTGTGATGCACAGCCGTTCTTCAGCACTCTGTTGTCGAGGTAACAGGCCTTTAACCCTCAGTGTGTTTCTGTCTCAGCATGTGACTGCGACCAGCGTGGAATCTCACAGCAGCAGTGTGACAAAGGCAGCGGTCGCTGCGTCTGCGTGGAGGGTGTTTCTGGTCCACGCTGCGACATCTGCGCCCGCGGGTTCTCCGGGATCTTCCCTGACTGCCGCCGCTGCCACCAGTGCTTCACCGAGTGGGACCACGTCATCGGTCAGCTGACCAATCAGACACACCGCCTTGTCAACAAGGTCAACGCCATCAAAGCCAATGGCATCAGTGGACCTTACAGGAAGTCCATCGAGAGCATGGAGAGGAGCGCCTCTGACATTAGGGTCATCCTGAACCAGAACCCGGCCTCGCAGCCTCTGACCGAGATCCAGGGACTGCTGCAACAAGCCAGGTGGGATGAATTTTGACTTGGAGGTTAAAGCGGCTCAGATAAATGTAAAATGTGACCTCTAACCTGTGTGTCTCCCTCAGTGATCTCATGGGGGCCCTGACCCAGACATTGAACCACACTGAACAGACTCTGGTCCTGGTGGAGGACTCGGACTCAGCTGCACAAACCAAACTGGACTCTGTGATGTTGGATGCTCAGAAGCTGGAGCTGACGGTTCAGGAGCTGCTGGATCAGGTCGAGTTCATCAAGAACTCGGACATCAGAGGTGAGGGGGTGAAGGTCAAAGGTCAGTGGGGTGTGGAGGCGTCATGGAGGGGGATCATGTGGCCAGATGGTCTCTCATCAGTCAGTACATTGTAATTAACATGTTAGCCAGCTGTCAAACACAGACCACTCGTTCCCTCATGGAGCGTTCCTGTTCACAAACAGACCGTAGTCGTCATTCTGGTCTCTGTAGTTCTTCCTCTGGTCTTAAAGAAAACTACAACCAGTTATTGTTTCAGTTTAGGCTGGTTTTCAAACTGTCTCCAGTTCCAGTTAATCAAAGTCTTCTTAGGTTTTTTACCTAAGAATTCAAAATGATGTTAATGTTTGGGTCCACCTGTTGGACTGTTTAAACCTTCAAAGAACGGATGTTACGGTTTGAATCAAGTTTTCTTCACCGTGGATCTCTCAGCTGATTTGTGCCTTGTGTCTGTTTCCAGGGGCAACAGACAGCATCACTAAGTACTTCCTTCAGTCTCAGGCGGCCGAAGCTCGAGCGAATGTCTCCACCTTTGAGCCTGGCAGCCCCGTGGAAACCTCCAGCACCCTACGGAAACTCACAGAGGGCAAAATGAACGAAAGCAGAGAAGACTTTCTGAGGAGACACACTGAGCATGCTCAGAGACTGGACGATCTGGCAGGAGAGCTGCAGACTCTGGACCTATCAGAGATCAGCCACAAGGTGGGAGATAAGAGTTTGGGGAATTTGTCAACAAAAAATATTAAACTTTCTGTTTCTGCTTCAACCAACACACAGCCATTTACAGACCTGATCCAACACTGAATTAAGAAAAATCTTTGAATGAAGTTCTCATGTTGCACATTTATTCTATCACCTGAACCTCAACATGTAAATATAAATATGTTTAAGGACAAATGTGGGTAGAAAACACACAATTAGTGTAGAATGTTGATGTTTCTGTGGAAGACACAGATCTTATATTTACATTCAATTCCGTCAGTCTGCAAATATCCGTCTTTTTTTTTTTCATCTCTCCTGGACCTTTCAGACCTGCGGCAGTTCATTGTCTGGTCAGGACTCGTGCTGGTCTTCTTCTTCTTGTGGAGGTCTGGGCTGTGTGGACTCCAATGGTCAGACCAGATGTGGTGGTGACGGATGTGAGGGTGTGGTCACGGCTGCAAACAGCGCTTGGAGGAAGGCTCAAGACTCTGAACGGGACATAATCAGTGCCATGGAAGAAGTGGAGAAACTCTCCAAGATGGTGAGTCTGACCGGTCCTGGTCCAGGCTGGATCTGGTTCTGGTGGGCCCTGTTCTCTGTTGGTTCTGGTTCAGGGGGATGTTCCTACCTGTTTTTGTCTTCAGGTGTCAGTGGCCAAACTGAAAGCTGACGAGGCAAAGCAAAGTGCTCAGGACGTCCTGATGAAGACCAACAGAACCAAACAGAAAGTGGACCAGAGCAACGAGGAGCTAAGAAGTCTCATCAGACAGATCAGAGACTTCCTCACACGTACGTGTCTCACTTCCTGTTTGACAAGATCAAACATCGACAGCTTCTCTCTTCTCTTTCTTCTCTAGCATTGATCCAAAAGTAAAAGTTTCTTGTGTTTCCACAGTCAGAAGTTAAATGACTCAGCTTGTATTTTCTGCACTGTCGTATCTGAGTGAAGTTCTGAGATCTGTGAACAAGGTGACATCAAAAGAAGAGAGATTTGAAGTCAGTTCTCCTGATCCTCTCCAGCAGGTGACACCTGAGTTCGAACATCCTGATGGCTTAAATCTTTAATGTGTTTTAGTCTTGGCATAGGTTTTATGAGAAATCTGCCACAAGATGTCACGCTGCACTCGTGTGGAGTCAGTGGGTCGGAATCGTAATTAGTTATTTTGAAACACAAAAAAACATGATCAGATACTCAAACAGAGATTTTACGGGTACAAGGGGGCAAAAGGGTAACTACCTTCTATACCCAAAGTTTCTGAACAATCAGTGTTTTTCCACCTCACTGCCTCTGTACTGACACCACCTCTGAATAAACCTAGCAAAGCACAACTGAGTCTGTTGGCATCTCAGCCCAGTTTTCCCAAAAATCAGTCAAACTAAGATCAAGATACAAAGATCTGAGTAGACTTGTTGTGAGAACAACTGTACCACATGATCAGAATCAAATCAGAAAACCATTGGCATGAAAATGGGAACTGCTATGATGCCTAAGGGATGTTTGACCTAAATGTAGCCTGTCAGTAGAGACGAGCATGAAACACTGATCTCTGAGGTTTCACAGTGATTTGAAGTCCTTGACAGTCACTCAAAATGCCCTGCTGGTTATTAAAGTCAATCTAAAACAGCATTAATAGGACTTTCAGTTTTGTGTCGCAAAGCTGCAGTAAAATCTTAAAACAATAAAACAGATGTTTGGCAGCATCGTGCTGGTGTAATCAAAGAGCTTTTCTGCCACATTTTCTTTTACCTCAGCAAAGAAGGTAAGTTATTTCAAGTGGAGTGTCGGCAGCAGTGAGGGGTTGGAAACCTGAGCAGTCACATGATCAGACAGATGAGAAACAAACCACCTTCTGCTGTTGTTTCAGAGGATGCTGCAGACCTGGAGAGCATCGAGCTGGTGGCTAATGAGGTTCTGGCCATGCAGATGCCAACCACACCGGCTCAGCTGCAGAACTTAACTGAGGAGATCCGGCAGAAGGTTGGAGAACTGGGACATGTTGAAACCATCCTGCAGCAGAGTGCCGACGACATCCAGAGAGCCGAAAACCTGCTGGATCAGGCCCGCACAGCCAGGTGAGTCCTAGCTGCTGATTCAGGGCTGTACAGAGCATGAAGCCAAAGATTTCTGTTTGACAGCTTTTCAGGTGGAACTCAAAGGGTTTTTTTTCATCTCCATGCATTTGAATCTTTCTAAAAAATATTTATTCTAATATTTTGTCTAAAATATGTCTACAAATAAAATAAAAATTTGTAAAAGGGTGATTAAAAGTCATCTTTGGTGCTTGTCAGTGAGGAGGCAGCAGATGTGAAGGACTCTGCAGAGAGGGTGAAGCAAGCTCTGCAGGAAGCTCAGAGAGCTCAGACCGCCGCTAGCAGCGCCATCCAGCAGGCCGCAGCCGACATCCAGAACACCAACAACCTGCTTTCCTCTGTCAGTTCTGTTCCAACGTTTCCAAAGTTTCCATCACCTCAACCTTCAAAATGTTTACCTCAGGAACACAAAGCCAATGTGCCATCTGTTCATGTTGCAAACAGGTGGAGGTAGAGACAACGGACACAGAGTTGAAGCTAAATAACGCCACCCAGAGGCTGCAGCAGCTTGAGCAGGATGTGACACTGCTGAGAGACAAAGCCCTTAATGTCACTCTGAGCACCAAACAGACCAATCAGGATGCAGCAAGCATCGGAAAGATAGCAAAAGAGGTGAAGAAGGTGAGTTCACCTGTTAGGTGGTTAACACACACAGTAGGTGAGTCAGAGGTGGACACACACACATCTGCAGATCATTTCTGGGCTTTTATTCCAGTTTATCAGCTTTGTGGAATTTGAAACTATTCATCCCATCCATCCATTTTCTATACCCCTTAATCCTCTGTAGGGTCGGGGGGGGGCTGGAGCCTATCCCAGCTGACTTAGG
>JAPZDZ010000023.1:24228497-24239742 GCA_029783805.1 Acanthurus tennentii | reverse complement strand
AGATACCAAAATTCAACACTGACTGGTAAATTAGTAGTCGTTAGTACCTCCATTATTCAGTTGGTAACCTTAAAAAAAAAGTTTGGTGCCCAACCCCTAATATTAATGAGCATAAAGCAACACAACCTGCTTTGTTCTCCTGACAAAAAAGTCACACAACTCAAAAGATGGAGTGGCACCTAATCTTGCATTAAAAACATCATGACTGGTACTTTATCTCTTTCACCTCTACACTACCTCCCTTTTTGGCTTTATTATGTCACCACAATTAATAATAAACATCCTACTAAATAAGTCTAGTTTCCAAAAAACTGTTGTACAAGGAATGAATTCATGAGTCCTTGGATAATTTGAGAATTTACACGATACTCTCATGTCAGGATAGGCTCTCATATCACTTACAAATTTAGCCCACTGACACATCCGTAACTATGCAAGTATATTTGATGAAAGATTTGAGGGAAGACAAAACAAAGTCTGGATTATACATGCCCTCATTTCTGAGCCTGCTCTCTCACTTTTTCCAGCTGATGCAAGAGATCCCAACAGGACAAAACATCAGCCACATATTCTAATTGCTGTACGCCTCATCCTTAAACCTACAATTTCAATTATTGTGGTTGTGTGGATTTAAACAGCTGGTTGAAGTTTAACCCAGTTTAAGCTCCTAATGGGTCCCCTTAACTGTTGTCTAATTTATTCAAAACAGTTTTGCATAATGCATGACAACAACGTTATTTTGAATGTAGCCACAGTGCATAATAACTTATTTCAAGTGCATCTGAATTCTTTTTTTTTGGTCTGAACAAGTTTTTAGAACTAAAGGTTTTCCTGTTTATCTATGGAAAAGGCAGACAGCCTGGGTGATTCTGGCCTGGTTTACACCTGGCTAGGAGCTGGCCTCCAACCAGAGCACTTCACTTCACTGCATTTAGTGTATAAAAATCACAACAGAAATATTTGGCTTGAAAGAAGAAACTAAACACATCTGCAGATTTCTTCTTATTACCAGGTGAAAGGCCAAGTGCTTGATGAGGCAACTCCAAGGATATTTGCATGTGCCTGTATTTATCGTCCCTTCCTTAAACACACACCCTTTCTTTTACTCTAGGCTAAGTGTGTCATCAAGATACAATCGAAGCTGTTATTTATGACCACAGAACAAAACAAACGGCTTTGTTCTCCTGTCAAAAAAAAGACGAATGCCTCAAAGGTGGGAATGGCACCTTAACTGTCTTAACCGTCATTATTCTCCTAAAGTGAAGACGCCTTGACTGGAGCTTTAGCAACTCCTCAACCTGCACACTACCCTCCTTATTGCTTCTGTCAGATCTCCTGGTTAACATCCATAACATCCAAAAACTGATGCATAATACATGATTCATGATAAAGATATTAAATTTTTGTAATGAGAATGGGAAACATCCACTGACAATGTAACCCTTTTTCAGATATGTACTTCTTTACAGCAACGCGATGGCAATTTTACATGATGGTCAAACATCTAGATAGGCTCCAAAATCCCTTTTACATAACAGTCTCAATAGCAATTGAAATAGCTGGTAACATTTCCATAAGCATGCAAGTACACAGACAACAAAAGGTTTGGGATAACACAAAACAAAATCTGAGCGTGCAATCCTAATCATGCATGCCCTCATTTGTAATTCTGCTCTGTGAATTTTCTCCAGCTGTTTTGGCAGCTTCAGAGCAGCTGAGATTGCAAGAGGTCGCTTAATCACCATTTTTGATTAGCAAGCAGCCACATCTGGACATCAGGGTCATATCTTTTTCAAAGTTAATGTCCGGACAATGGAAAAGTCAGCTCCTTCTTAAGGAGGAGATCGTGACAACGGTGTTATGTTGTAATCGTCCTGCTAATGACAATTTAGGTCAGTAATTTACATGTGTTATCCCTACATTCCTCATCATTTAGCTAACAAAATTAATTCCTGCGGTTGTGTGGATCTGAACTGTTGGTCGAAGTTTTTCCCAATTCTGGTGATCTTGCTGATCCCCTTACTGGTGTTATTAAATTAAGCGACAGTGTGCTGGATTTGCATTAAGCCTGCTAAACTTTGATTCAGAATACTCAATATCAGGTTCATTTTTTAATAAAAAACAGAAATGGAGAAAAAACATCTGATTTAGAAAAAGTGCAATCTACAATTTCACCAGCAGATGCCTCCAAATTCTACGCACTGGATCCTTGAAAGTAGATAAACACTAAATACCTTTAGAGACATGAAATAAATTTCTTGTTAACTTTATTAAGAGCACCTTGACATATTTTTTCATTCTATAGTTATCTCATATGCATGTATATGATAAGTCTTGTGTTTTTGATTTAAAAAATTCATGTAGAACACATGAATGAATTAATGTTCCTTGTAACATCTTGCTGTCATTTACAGAGTAAACAACTTTGTCTGAATGATTAATAGATGAAATCAGCAATGTCACGTACTCCATGTCTAAAAAGGTCCGATCACACTTGCAAAAACACCAAAACAAGAGAGGTGAGTTACTACTTGAAAGACCATGTCTAAAAATATTCAAATAAATCCCACAAGTTACCCAATCCATCTTTCCACTTAATTTGAAAGTCATGAAACATGCCTTAAACTATAAAGCTTTAATGAAGGCAATGTGACAGTAATCCTTTGGCTCCAAAGCTGAAGATAATCTCACAAATTCTAATGAAGTGTTATACAATCATTTAACTCGCACGATCCCAGGGTCCCATTTCAAAGGGTCTAAATCACTCAGTGGGGAGTCCAAGATGAGTGATAGCCAGTGATGCTAGCCAGATTTAGATTTTTGATCATCAGGCGAAAAGGCCGGCCTTTCAGCATGCGATGCCTCCGTGTCAGCAGATGACTCATGACAGCAGAATGTAATGGAGCAGGAAACATCACTCGCAATTACACTGTTAACTTCACAGGGATAACAATAGTAAACATGCTATTTTCGAAACATGTTTATGAGCCACTCGAGGGACATTAATCTGCTAGAACTGCAGGAGACAATGAAGAATAAACCCTCAAAAACATTCTTGAAAATGTTATCTATGTTTGCTCTGCTTGTTTCCTTAGAACAAAAATAAAAAGGATAAACAAATGTAGACAGTGACCAACACAACCTCACAGTCATACAGAGAGTGAGTGTATCGGAAAAGAGGTTGTTTATTGGAAGAGGACAAGGAATTTATCAATCTTGCATGAACACAATGTGAGAAAAAATGTTATAATTAAGAGTCATCATAACAACTACTGCAAAAGGAATATATTAACTTGGTTTACCATCATGCAGTTATAAGCCTTCAACAACCAATAAAGGTGCAGTTTACCTCAAAGTCTGTCCAGTTTCATATAATTAATATGTAGCGAAGCCTTTGAAGAACATTTTAAAAAGGTATTAAATCTAATCTTTGGTAAAATTGAAGTTATCAGTTAATAATCCAATGAGAAACATTCTGTTTATTCACAGCACTACAACAATTATCTGAAGTTAAATATCAGAAAAACCACTGAGCTTGTTTTGGACTGAAATGCTTCAAAGATGGATGCTGTTGCAGAAAAGCTACAAGTTTCCAAAAATGTGGATGTTTCACATACACATCTTCATCTTGGCAGCACAGAAGATTCAAATTAATCATCACAGTTTCAAGTTGGACACCTAAGATCTGGATCACCTGGTCTTCTCTTCTGATTTCAAATACACGGTGTTGAATAACAGCCAGAATATTGTTTTTAGAGAATGATAATATATTGATTTAACACGTAGGCGGAACAACGAAGGAATAATGTTAACCTCCACCGACACACACTAAATATTGTCCATGAAAGAAGACAGGACCTCTGACCTTGAGGCAGTTTTATGATGACCAATAGAGAACTGTTTGTACTTGGCAGCTAACAGGTGTGATGCGGTTCATGGAAAGCAGGTTGTTACTTGAAAACAAAAGCACTTGACCTTTTCCTGAATGCAATGGATGAAGATATCAGATAATTAGTTTTTAAGCCAAATTGTTGCATAAGCATTTTTTTATGTCACTGTTAGCGTGACTCACACGCAGGTGCTTTAGAAACCAAATGCACGCTCAACAGACACGCTGAGGAAAAACTAAAAGAGGGAGATTTCTATAAATATTTAAAAGAGTACGAAGTACGACATTTATTGGCCAATAGCACTAAATGAACAATATATCTGTGGTAAGTTGACAGTGTTGATCAATATCAATGACTTTGCTGCCAGATTCTAAGATTTCTGGCTTACGAAATCCATTTTTCCATCCTGCACCCCACCCACTGGAATTTCAGCACTCTCCAAATCGATCCCTGACGTATTTGAACTTTTAACGTAACAATGAAAAACAAAAGGATAAACCAAACTCACCCAGCACGTCAGCTATGTAACGTAAATATGTGTCCACTGCATGCTGAAATATTACCCTTTCTTCTCTTTTATTCAAGTACATGGCAAGGGGAACATCTCTCTATTATTACAGTGGGATATTAGTAGGATGTCATAGGCTTGTTAAAGCTGTGTCTAAACATGATGGACCCATAATAGAAATAAAAGAAATCTCATTACCCATTTCCTGCGGATGTCCAACCAGTACGTGCTATATTATCTGTAAAAGCTGCAATCTCCTCTAATAAGACAACAGGCTTCCACAAAGTATGATGTCTGTCAGTAAATATAATTTTAGGAAATAGTTGAAAGAGAAAAAAAAAACAATTTGATACTGATTTTGTAATACTGATTTGACTCTTGCAATATTTAAGATTTGTTTTTGCATTATTACACTACTAATGATGTTTATGTTTATGATGTTTGTGTTTTTTCCCCAGAAAATGCTGTTTTGACTATGTTTTAAATATAATGCTTGCATGCTAGGACCCCAGGAGGAATATTCCTCAGCACTGTGAAGATAAATGGGGATCCACCATAAACAATAAAACAACAAACAACGTTGTTAAAAATAGGCTCGTAAAATGACACTCATGCCGACAGCTTCAGTGAATTTGTTTTTATAGTTAAACTAAGAAAAAAAATAAAACAAACTGATGATACTGTTTTGCTCTCACTGTTCTAATAAACTTTGCTGAAAGAGATGTATGAAGAGTGAGGACTGCACCGGTCTGTTCAAAAAAAAAAAAAAAAGTCCCTTTGAGTTGAGAAAGAGTTATTAATTCATGATACTTTCTAAGCTCTTAATTTAATAATGCTTAATATACAGTGTTAAGAATAACTAAAATAAGTATTTGAATAATTAATGGTACACTAAAAGCTAAAAAGCAAGCTTTAATTTCAAATGGACGCCCTGTGATCGGTACTGCTGATACTGATTTCAGTGATCAATGATCGGCCCCAAAAACCCTGATCAGAGCAGCCCTAGTTTCAGTGCGCCTAGACTGGAGTGACTAACTTAATGACAATGTTGGTCATTACTATATTTTGGTCCAGACTGAAAAATGTAAACTATTTTAACTTTCACAATGACTTTCATTATCACTTTGTTTTCCTTTTAAACTTCCAAGAGGTTGGAATATTTCTATAGAAAATCTTGATGACTTTTACCCTAAAATTGAGCCCTGGTATTCATGCTCCCCAGATGATGCATTTCCAATGAATTCCTAACTCTCCCGAACTTTTAATCAGTTCCATCATCAAGTTAAGTCAGTTCAATTTGTCAGAGATTTGGTTTTGTTACCCAATACATGTAAAACTAATGACATTCACATTATCCTCAGATGTTGTTTGATTTCAGTGCCAAATGGCAAATGTCAGCAATCTAACACAAAAATAAGATGACGAACATGGTAACCATAATAAACACTAACAATGCCGTTTTGTCATTGTGATCAGAAGAGTATACTGAGGTTAGCATTTCACCCAAAGCACAATTGTACCTAATTACTGTAAAGCCTCACAGCCCTGCTAACATGACTGTGGACTCTTAGGCTTGTTAACATTTCATCAGCTGGGTAATTAAGTTCATTTCAGGGTAACCTCATAAAAATAAAGACAAATGAAACATTTGCTGCTAAGAGACTTGTTAAAAGCAACAATAATAGTAAAAACTCACTCTGACTTCTGAGAAATGTTTTACTACTTTAAGAAATTGTGAAGCTATGTGAACATCTGGTGTGTGATTAAGTCAAAAGGTATGAAACTGTGGGTACAGTATAAACCCGTGAAATCATAACTATTTGTCATCTTTGTTGATATCCGTGTAATTCACGAAACACGGAGGAGCAGCACCAACGAAACACTGAGGCCTTACTCTTTTGGGAAATACTGACAGTGCTCCTAAGTGGGACACATCAAATCCTGTTACAAAATTGTCAGAAAGATTAACATCTGTGATTTGACAGTGTTGAGATTTCTGGCCTTTAAAAGACACTATCTGGTTTGTTTTGGAACAAAATCTTGCCCACAATCCCCACTGATACTCTGACATGCTACTCACACACATCTTTAACTGCTTAATAATGGAAAACTGTGCTAAAATAGAGCTACTGGCAAACTATTGCAGTCTGAATAATCTGTGTTTAAAAAAAAAGAAGAGCAACAGTGTCAGCTTTCATGCAGCATCACTTTTTAAACTGCACAGTCAATGTCATTTTATGGACATTCACAGCCAGTTAGAGGTTCAATACCTAAAAACAATTAAATAAGAGACAAAAGAGTCATGTGAGGTAAAAGAAATTAACCTTTGAGTCCAAATTTTTCTGCAAAGAGCGAACACTGCTGTTTATGTGGCAGTTTGGATTTGAAGTTCATAGTTTGGCATCTGGCAGCTGGAGTTCTCTACACAGTTCAGTCTGCGATGAAGGATGATAAAAAAGATTTATCTTTAGATAGAAATCTAGCAGCTTTAAAGTAGCACAGTCAAATACCAATCTAATTCAGTAATTGCTCTAAAAAAAAAAAAAAAAAAAAAGACAGATGGTTTCAGATCCATTTAATCTTTAGCATAGAATGATGAAGTCATGCCGAAGCACAAGAGCCATGCGGGCTGTCTTGCCATCGTAAAATTTGCAGTAGTATCCTGTGAGAGTATTTATTTGTGTGACTTCCTGTACATATGCCCGAGGGTTTGATTTATGGGGCATTCAAAACGAAAAACAGCACTACATCCAAGATAAAAATCACAATAGGTTGTGTTAGCCAAGCGTGTCACATGTCAGGTATTAGTGAGGCAGTGAAATATGATTCACTACAATCAGTTTGAGTAATAGATCGATTTATTTTAAGACTCGTCAAATACAAAAGGACTACACAGCGGTGATTTGGAAATCTCAAGACACCACATAATTTAATTTAAACTTAGAGGGTTATGAGTCAATGATAAAAATGATTATAGATGAATCATGATGCATAAATTGATTGGTTAAGATTAATTTAAAAGCATACTACAGCCTCTTGGTTTATGTTGATAACACAATAAGAAAGAGGGGGAGGTCTCGGTTATGCTGTTTACCAAGTAGTTTGTTCATAACATTTAACATTTGATTTTGTAGGCTGTTATGCATATTGCAGGGCTCTGAATTCTGTGCAGGTTGGATGGTGGAGCTGAGGAACAGATGCTGGAATAGAGCTGCTGCTGATGAATGCACATACAATAAAGCTGTGGGAATAACTGAGTTTCTGGAGGAGTAAACACACCAGATTTTGCACTGATCTATCATTGTTTTATTTTTTAATTTCATTTAACCTTTATTTAACCAGAATAAGTCCCAATGAGAATAAACATCTCTTTTTTCAAGAGAGTCCTGGCTAAGAAAAGCAGTTAAAAAGTTTCAACACAACACAAGACAAAGGACAACATCACAGTTTTACGACAATTTACATACAAGAGACTCTCTAGTCAGAGTAAAACCATGTTTCTTAAAGCAACGACACGACAAAGAGTACAGCTCCAGGTCTTTTAAAATGATTAACCAATAGGAGACCTCTTCCATAATCCACATCTTCCACAAGAGTCACTGATTTATTGTTTTGTGCTAATGCTCAGTAGATATCCTGTCAAATCAAGAGCTCTGTATTTATTGCATTAGTCAATTACAAGGTTCCCATCACTGCTGACACCACACAGACTGCAGACAACAAGTTGCATCAGGCCCTCATTAAAAAAAACAGCCCACCAAAATAGTCCAGCGTTTCGGAGAAGTTTCAAAGTTTCAAAGAAAAGCCCTAAGTTCACAACTTTAACATAAATGCTTCAGATTCCAGACATGAGGGGGTTATATTCATTCTAAAACACTAAACAACACACAGTGGCCACAATATAGTTCAACACACAGGACATTCTACGACACTGATGCGTAGCCTGCCATTATAGACAGCAAACATCTGCTGTTTGTCATCCTTGTCTCAAGACTAAGACCGTCTCAAGTCTTAACTGAAGCCTTTTAATTAATTGAAACTTTTTTAAAAAAAATTTAAATGTATTTTTTTCTTCCCCACTCAAAAATGGTATTTATTACCATCCTTAACATTGCAAAAAGCAAATATGCTCTGCAGGGTCATGGATGGAATGCTGAACTCAGGCACAACAATACTGGAAGAAAACTTGACTCTCCACTTATCCATCACTTAACACAAGATTTACATTTTATTTTGATTGAGAGTTTAACCCTGCCTCATTCAGCCAGAACATCTGAATGAGACTAGTCCATCATTCAGCTCTGATGGACTGGTCTCTTAGGGCAGCTGTTAGGACACTGCTCTTCGAGTTTATGTGCTTGAATTCCCATGGCAGGCTTTCTCAGAACACACAGGTCACACACATGGTGTAAATCTGAAATGCACATTAATAAGTCAGACTCTTATTGGGTAAGAACAGCAATATTTAGATGAGATCTTGAGAAAAACCTGAGGATTAACCATTGACCCAGTAACTGTTAACCTTATCTGTCAAGAATATTTTAACATTGTGTTACACTATGGAAAACTGATACCCTTCTTGCGTAAATGGTAAATAACATACTTGTATTTTTCCACACACACACAAAAAAACACTGGTTGGAAGGGAAGTAAGAGGAATTCAAAATCCTCGCAGTTAGACAAGTGCTTATCACTCAATGCTGAAACAGTGAGTATACTCTGAAAGACCAAAAAACGATTACTATGGTAATAGTAATAAAAGCAATAAAAAACATAAAATAAAACGTGGGACTATAAATAGACACTAAATATCTAATAATATCACATGATGGGCGTCTGCCAATATGGAGCTCACATTGTGTTCTCTTGAGTCTTGTGCGTCTGTGGAAATCAATCACAGCTTAATCCATCTCTGGCCAACTCCCATATTGTCTTGATTTCTTACACATATAATGCAAAAGCTATTCCTGCAGCAAAAACTCAAGCAGGGAAAAAGATCTTGGCCTACTTAAACGGATCAGATATATGTTGATCATGAATTTGAACTATGAAAGTCTGTTTTTACGAAGCATGTCTTGACAAACAGATGCAAGGCGACCGATTTAAAAACTGGAGGAGATCATGTTAAAACATGGATAATTGAATCACCATTCTTGGTCTGTGAAGCACGCGCCGTGTTGTTGCCATGACGGCACTGTGTATATCTATTCAAGGCATCCAAATGCATGACTCACAAGCTTCTATTGACCCATCAAACCTTTATGTGCCAGTGCGTTTGTAAAGTCATATCAAAACAGAGCTGACACTGGCACAATTTCTTTGGAATTATAGCTTAAGGAAGTGTTGGGATGATGACTGTACCCGGTGAAAGTGGTTGCATGTGGCTAGGGATTGCATCAGCTGCATGCAGGTCAACACAAGTTGGAGGCAAATGTTTTTTTTGTAAAGTGTGCAAAAGAAACAATATTTTTAACTAGCTGCATTCAGCACATCAACAGATATGAGGAATAAGTAAAACTAAGAAGACACTACAAACTGAACTAACTACAGCAGTTTGTTTAGATAGCAGAGCTAAACACACAGCAGGTTTACGATAAGTTTACAGGACATAAATGTACTTAAGCACTTCACATAAGTACAGTTTGGAGTCACAGATACTTCACCAAAATTCTGCAAGAATTGAAAGTGCACAGACACAAACAGTAACAGTGATGGTGTAGTGGCTTTGGACGCAAAGACTTTTGTAAAGACTGCAACAGCTGAGACTAAAAAAAATTGTATTTCTAAATTTCTATCTTACTATTTTTTTTAAATTCTGCTTTTTATAGTTTATGGATAACCTTTTAGTTACTTAAAACATATTTTTTCTAATCGAGCAGGAAAGAAGTCATTTTTTCTTTCCTAACATTTTTAAAAGGTGCTTTTATTGTGCCACAAACAACTAAAAATATATAAATAATAATATGGCTGTCAAGCCATAAAAAGAAATAATCTAATTAATTCCATACTATGTAATTAGTCAATCTAAATCAGTGACATGTATCAAATTTGCTGTAAGTAGCATTAAAATTATTCAAATTCAATTGAATGGATAAAATCAATTAAAATAGACTAAAATAAACTTTAAAGTCAAACGTTTTTTTTTTAATTTCAGAACATTTTATTCATTTTTTAAGTTCACTATTTAACCCCCTGTCCACTACTATTTGTTAACAGTTGCGGGAGCTAGTTAATCGATCAAAGGTACTTACTCAGTCTGAATACCTGGTCGAGTGCCGCTCGACGAGGCTAGCTGCTAGCTGCTAGCGCTAGCATGGAGGGTTGAGCTAGCTCCGGGCTAGCTGCTAAGTGATTTGCGTTAAGGAGATATTCCGGGCTTGAAGTATTCCGATGGTAGGAAAATTCTTCGCTACAGATTATTGTAGCTGAACAGTGCTTCTATCAACAATTTCATCTAAACGTCTTTTAAGCGTTTTCCATTCAAGGGACCAAGTAGCGTCTTCTTCTTCATCTGCCGCCATTATGTTCTTCAAAGGGTCAAAGGGCACGTAAAGCGCGGTTTAGCAGCGTTCACTTTTTTAACGCGTTTTTTTCCCTGTAATTTACTAAATTAAACTTTAGCTAGCTACTAAAGCTACTAAATTAACGTGTTCTTTTGACAGCCATAACAACAACAACAGCAACAAAAAATAAAAATACAAAAAAAAAAATTTTTCTGCAATCTGTGTTTTGCCCCAAAAATTCTGTCTGGAACACCTTTAAGAAGCTATATTAAGTAAATGCATCACAACCATCACAACATATCAGCTCAGTCCTCCTACAGCCAGCTGGGAATTACTATTTCAAC
>JAPZDZ010000023.1:24038491-24053860 GCA_029783805.1 Acanthurus tennentii | reverse complement strand
TGCTGTTTTATGCTTTAATAAAATGTTCACATTTAACAGGTTTGATGCTGTTTAAACCTGCTGTTTGTGCAGAAAATTTAAAAAAGGAACTCTGACAAGCTTTATAAAGACAGAAATTTACATTTTATCTGCAGGTCAAAGGCTACTTGAAGTCAAAAGGTGAAACCATTTAATTGTTGCATAAAAATTCTAAAATAAAGATCCTGTCAGCAGGAACAACAGTTTTAAAAAAAACACACGGACAACCAGACATTTATGAGCCAAAGTAAAAACGAACTTTAGTTGATCTTATGACATCTGATTATGAAGGCAACAGCCTCAACTGAGATGACATGCATTATCATTAATTACAG
Organism: Acanthurus tennentii; assembly: GCA_029783805.1. Classification (NCBI taxonomy): domain Eukaryota; kingdom Metazoa; phylum Chordata; class Actinopteri; order Acanthuriformes; family Acanthuridae; genus Acanthurus; species Acanthurus tennentii. Next base: position 24,053,507 of record JAPZDZ010000023.1, on the reverse strand, counting down.
AGTTAATTAATTTAAATTTATGCCTGTGTTAATGTATGAGCTAGCACCAGATGATGAAATGACATGACAGATTTAATCATGGATTCATTAACAGTTGTGACTGTGAAAATCATCGCCAGGCTTCTGATAAACTTGTTTTTTCCTCGAAAACTGACATTTTATGTATTAGAAAGAAGCTGATGTTGTACCCCAGAAAAACTATATCATTGCTAAAATTTGTAGAAAACTGATGTTTTTCTCCAACTTACAGCCCTGTAGAAAATGTCATGCTGTTTTTGAGTGCAAACACCAAGAACAAACACTGTAATTATCCTGCGTCTGGTGCGGCGACAGAAGTGCTTAAAATCGCCGTGTTTTGGCAGATCGTCATTGTAGATGTGGTATATGTTGCATCGTGGATGGTGTGCAGTGAGCTTGGGCTCAGCTGGTTCAATATACAGTCATCCTTTAATCTTGCAATGAAGCATGGGATGACACATGGTCTCTGCATTATTGTGCGCGGGGGGCATCTATCATATCTGTAAATAGCTATGCATCTTGACTATCCATACCCCTACCCTTTCAACTCTTCCTATTCATCTTGCTGATGCCAAAAAATGACATTGCTAACACCATCTCTATTATAAATGCAGGCCAAACCAGCGGCGCATCTTTTGATAATGTCCCTGTCTGCTAAATGCCATTTTCCTTTCTGCAGCAACTCACAGATCAAAGCACATCCATATTCTTGCACCACTGGAAAATAAACACAAACACGCACAAAACAGAAGCGCTGGATTGTTGTACAGCTTTATAAGCTAATATGAATATGATGCGTGAGTCTGCCTGAGGCCCTGGATGGGTGCACTTCTGTGTGTGTGTGCGTGCGTGTGTGTGTGTGTGTTTGTGTGTGTGTGGCTCTGCTGAGGCGGTCTAATGCTGTGTGACTGGGGCCAGTGCTGTCAGCAGAGCAGAGACATGGACGCAGCACAAGTGCCTCCTTGCATAAACGTTGGGGCAGGCAGGGATGCTCATCCTCCTCTCTCACCGTCTGACACTTAAAGGTCCAATCAGGGAGAATTCAGGATTCAGGAGGATTCAGGGAGCTCATCAATTATGTGTTCACACACTTAACCAACGCTAAAACCATCACTGGGTTTGCTGCGCAGCACCCATGTGGTAAAGTTCTGAATATTTAGAGAATGTAGCAAGGTGATGCCAAAAAATTCCGTGCAAACCAAACCCTGGATGAGTAGAGGGTAAAAAATAATAAGATTCCTGTATTTTAACATTATCATTTCATCACAACCAAGAGTATTTCTTGCCATTATGTTTTATTTTTAGAGGGCTTTTAACAGACAGGACTGTCACAGTCTGTTACAGAAAACAAAGCATGCACGTCAGACGAAAACAGCAGGGAACTACTTTACAATTTTCAAGCTCATGTGCATGTGGGCCTGTGTAAGCGAGTATAAGAGGATCTGCTCTCAGTGTTTAGTCAGGCTGGGTTTTATTTTCAGGTTCAGTGCTGATAAGATACCAGAGGTGTGGCTCCAGTAAATGAACAAAGCATTTGTCACTTCTGTTCATTCAAGGGATTATAAATCTTTCTATAAACCTTATTTTTTTGTAAAAACAGCAGTCATACAATGACCTTGAGTCGATTAAATTGAGTTAGTCAAGGCAATATTTTGTCTTATGAGTTAGACACTGTGTCAGATTAAGTCAAGAGACAACCAGTTTATCATAATAAGCCATCTTTCACAACCTGCATGAAGTTCCTTCTGTTGGCGGTTAGACTTTAAGACTTAAGCATTATGAGAGACTAAATGCCAGTTTTTGCTATTTGACAGCTGCTGTATCTGTTTAACAATGGACACATTTCAATCTGTATCAGACATAACTAAGTTTTGATACCTAGCCTTAGTGTGCACATTAGTTCAACACACAGCTGTTCTCTTAACTGAGAACTCAGTTTGCACCTGAACAAGCAGAAACACACCCAATCCTAAGCATTTCTCCATCACGGCAAATTGCGGTTGGATGGTAGACTGAGCCTTTAAAAACCACTGGACCAGTCGCCAAATTGAACCCCTGCTGTCAAGGGAGTAAGGAGTGTGTTTGTGTGTGTGAATCTGCGTGTGTGTGTGTGTGTGTCCTTTCATCTGTAGGAGGGAAGTGGCTGTTTTGTGTGTGAGGATGATCTGGTTCCCCTCACTCACGTTGGGAGCAGAGAACAGTGATGAATATGACCCCTGACATATGCAAATGTCTACTGATTCACACAGGCGAGGCGCTGTGCGTGTGTGTGTGCGTATGTGTGTGTCCATGTGTAGTGCATGCAAGCCTGTGTTTGTACAGTTGAAATCTGCATGTGGTGTATGTTTGTCTGTGGATATTTCTGTTTATCTGCAGTATTAAACATGCTCGTGTCTGCCTGTGTGTGCGTTTGTGTGCATATGTACAATATGTGTGTGTTAGGTCTGCCGGGAGCTGGTGTGTGTGCTTGTGTGTGTATGTGTGTTTGATGAAAGATAAGCTTACTTGGATCAGACTTGGAAAACGTGTCTCTGTCCAGCAGGTTTCTGGAAAACAAGAAAATAAAGAGTCACATTAACATAGAAATGAACTAGACAGTTTTTCCACTTAAACACAGGAGGTCGAACTTTAAAGTTACTACAACACTAAACCTCAACTAATTGACCCCGATGGCTCGTTTAATTGCAATACCTGTTGGAGATGATTGAAAAAAGCAGTTTCATCCAGTCACTGAGGACACAACATTAACCAGACTATAAAATCGAGCTTAAAGTGGAGCCCATTTATATTTCAAACATACAGAGAAAACAGCAGAGGAGAGGACCTATTTTTCACTTTTTTGCACTCCCTGGGTGCCAGCAACAACAGTGGAGGCTGCCATCAAATTTACATGACACTCCAGTCTTTGCTCTTTACAGAGGGAGGGATAAATGCACCTAAGAGTTCCATCACAGAGCAGATGCTCGTCACCGCTGAGGTACTCCACGGTTAAACAGCTCTGAAGGAATTAAATATGCACACAAAGACGACAAGTCACAGCTTCCTGAGACCCAAGAAGAAAGAAACGGAGAGGAGCTCAGGCTCAGAAAAGGGAAACCCGGCCTGTTACGTCAGCAGCTGGGCTTTGTGGTTTTAACTGTGTGTCCTTCACTTACAGTGTCCAGGTCTCAGGAGGAGGGGGCTATGAGGACAGGGACGAGGCTGCCGAAACCCAGAGGAGCTGAAGTGAATCCTTCACTCACTCACTCACTTAGTCAGTATTCCTGCCAAATCCTACATTAAAACCCCATTAAGCTTTCATGGAGCTCACCCAGAAAGACTAATTAATATGAGTGCAATGGCCATTAGCAAGGACACACTACCCCAACATCTACTGTTGTGGAGCCATTGAAAATATTTTATAGCACATCTGGTAATGAGGTAGGTAATTAAGGCACAAAAGTAATATACAAGCACTATAAAACTATAGTAACTATAACTAGAGATGTGGCCATTAACTGTTTCTCTCTGAATTTAAATACTTACATTCTGATATCTGTGACACATTTGCAGACACTGTTGCCAAACTAACATATCTTGCAAGAAATTGTTGAGTTAGCAAGTTTTACTAGCTCACTCAATTGTAATACAGGAAGAAAAACCTTTGCCTTGTAAGTGCACTTGATTGTTCCTCTTCTAGGCATCTTTTCTTCCAGAAAAACTCGACTACTACACTTGTCCTGATGAAGACAGATAACGTGTAATTCTCTTAGAAACATTTCTGCTGGAGGCTGTCCTAGCTAGCAACGACATTGTAAATAAAAAGATGATGATGATAATATTTATAAGAAGATGAGTTTATGAGGACCATTTCCTTGCATTCGCTTTCATTTCTTCCTGCAGTTGTAAGATGTTAAAGCAAAGTGTACAGGTTTATACAAAAACACACAAGACAACCCACAAAAACAAAATAAAAACTCTACACTTGCAGTACCAAAAAAAAACCTACTGACTTAAATGAATTCAAATTGACTTTAGCCACCGGACTCAATGCAGTAAGAGCCACAACAAACTTTTTAAAGCCATTTTCCGAGCCTACAGAGTGTGATTTAGATTCTTAAAGTAAGATTTTGTAAAGGGCACTTTAAGCTGCAGTTATGGCAGCAGCATGAGTGCCACCATACTGTGCTCTGCTGGCAGAGAAGAGAGAGATGAAGGAAGAGAGCTGGGCGAGAGGCTTCTGCTTTCATGCTAGCTGCGGGGCGTGCGTTCTGTCGCCCGTGCTGTCCTGTATGACAAGCAGCGAGTGTCTTGAAGCCGTTGATGGCTAGTGATGTTTCTAGATCAGGCACTTGTGTTGTGCTGATCCCAGTGTGGCCCAGATGGTAAAACACCACGCTCTGCTGCCTCGCTGTCAGGGCACGCCCACCGGCTTTTCCTCAGCTTTGAGACCTTAAATAAATGATAATAAGCGAAGGAATCCAGCGTAGTCATATCGGGGCTGTGCTGACAGTCTGAGAGGATGTGCTGGAGTGAGAAGTGGCCGACTTCACCTGCCAAATGGCATAAAGGTCCAAGAAAAAGCAGTACTGTACTCTGTTGGCTCCCAGAAGAGCCTGAGAGAAGGAATGAGATCTAGCAGAGGAAAGAAGAATAAAAGAAGAGTGTAAGGAGTGTTTGGAAGGCAGGACACAACTGTATGTGTGTGTGTGTGTGTGTGAGTGCTGGCACTTCACACACTTGTATGGATGTGGTAACCTCCCTCTGATTCATGTGCACCCCCAGGCTTCCACCTGGCTCAGAGAGAGACGCGCGACTCTTTAAAAAGCCCTTTCCACCGTGGGCAGCCCGGGAAACATCTGGGCGGTCGGAGCAGAGTGCCTCGTCGTTCATCAAACATTTACGAGAGCGGTCCCTCCTCGACACCAGAATTACATTTGAAATCCCACTAGTTACATCACAGCTACCTAAACATGGCAGCTGGAGCTTTAAATACCTGTATGTGAGGATGGAGAAGGGGGGGACTTCCATCTGCAAGAGCAACTGAGATAAAAAAAGATGTTTTCTTGAAAAAAAGGGAACATTGCTTTGCCTTCAGAGGTTTGCAACCAGACACACAAACAGGATCACATAAATTTAATCAAAACGAGTATGACTGGGGACTAGCTTTAAAAACTGTGCTTAATTTTTTATTTTTTGTTATTATTTTAAAGCAAATCTAAGAAAAAGAGAAAGTGATGTATTTCATGCAAAGATCTTGTGCCCTGCTCACACAATCACCATCTCATCCCAACCACTTCATGTATAATGCATCAATTATCATTTAATAGAGTAATTATTCTCTCTTCATCTCAATTGAGTATTAAATGTACTCAAGCTTAAAGAAATTTTCATACTTTCATAACGTATTCTTATATGTAGGAAGAAAAGTGGGTCAGAGAGAGACAGGTCTGTTCATTATCTACATTATACATAAAAAAATGAAAAATTTAAAGAATGTTGTAAATGTTAAACTTGAGAGGCAATTTAAAAATGACACTTAAAAATAAATTAATAAGTGTTAGTGTGAGATCATTTCAGCATTTGCAGCTCATTAATAGTATTAAAAAAACAGGTTTCATGACTAGGTTTAATTGAGAATTTACAGAATAATTCGCTTAATCTGAAATTCCTCTCGTCTGTACCTTCAGTTTTTTATTTATTTATATAAATGTATAAATGTTCATTTGTGAGAATCATCTTGTTGTAAATACATTTAAATGTTCTAAATTTGTAGTTGAGTACAGAGATTATTTTCAGCAATAATCAAAAAGTCAGTGAAAAAATCAAATTGGCTTTTTATTGAGGGAGTCACGGTGATGTGAACTTCAGGATGGGTCTGATCAACAATCAGGAGTCCTTAATCAAAACATAAATAGATCAATTAAGTTTTTATTATAATTTCAAATGTTCCTTCAACCTCATGACTGGCTCACATTTTTGAATACATTGAATCACATACCTGTAGCCAGAGTGAGTATACATCACACCTAAAACCCTGGAAACAACCATGGACACTTTCCAATTCCTTTCACTGACCTAACAAATGAGAAGAATGAGAGTGCCTACATTTTTAGCCTGAGTGGCTCTGGTGGTTTTAAAGGTATTAACTCAGGCATTGTTTGTGCCATCATCCATTCAACTGACTCCATGGGAGCAAAAGCAGCAAAGAAACCCTCTCTGCAAGAAAAACTCCTCGCCTCCTTGCTTCTTGGAGTCATAAAGGTCCAGATTGCAGTGTGGGTGGTCACTCCCATCGCATAACCTCATGTAAGCCCAATAGCTTGACATTTAGTCCCCCAGCCAATTTGCAGGCTTGCTTACTGTGCAGCAGCAGCCTATGGAGCTGTATAAACTAGCTTATGAAGAGGTCCCCTATTGTGTGAAGGCACAATAATGAACAGCACAAGCTCATCCTACTGGGAGGATTGCACTCAGTCAATAAGGTCAATTGAGTTGTTCTGATCAATCCACCTTTGAAGCACCTGAGACATTCTCTAAACTCTCAATGATTTTCTCAGATTCACAGTGGGTGGTTGTATGTGTGCTCGGACTAAAGTGCATCCAATAATGAACTAAAAGAATCTTTCTTCAATGAGTGAGAGACACAGCATTTGAAGTTCATGTAAAATTAAGCACAGAGTCACTGAGGAATAATGATTGTTGGCCTCTGCTGGCGGGCGGTTGCTGCTGATCGATGCCTCCTATCAATGGGCATTAACCTTCAACCTTCAAAGTGACCACCAACATTTTAAGATCCAGTATAAATTAATCCAAAAATAATTTCAGAATCTATACATATGCAAAATTTGTTCATTTCTGAAGTTTTCCTGCACAGAGAAACATTTCACTTCCAACAGATACATTTAAAAACAGCCTCCTTGCGTCAAACTCTGCTCATATATCAATCTGTATAGTGAAGCTCAGATATCAAACTGTACAAACCAGAAGCAAAACATAAGAGATCCAGAATTGAGCTTTTTAGGCACTAGTTGTACTTGATTTATTGTTAAGTAGCTCTTCTCTGTCCCTCTAAAACTCTTAAAGAATGGATAAAAAATGCTGTTTTCTGCTAATCATACAAAAATAAATAATTGGCTAAATACATATATACCTGGCAATATACTATAGTATTTCAAAACCCTAAGTAACACCTACTTCAACTGAGAGCAAGTCATAATTCTACAAACAGAACATGGTGTGTACATGGGTCATGATGACTTACTTAATTGCCTTAATTGCACAGTAATTTGATTTCAATGACGACACTAAAAGAAAATTTTCTGGATTACATTTGCCAGTAGCTGTTGTGGCTCATCCTTTATCCATTGCAGTCAACATCTTCAACTTCAGGTTTTACTTTGTGGCAGTAAGTTTTCATTTTCAAGTCTAATCAGACTCTCAGGTGTACCCTGGGAGATAGATTAACCTACCACTTGGTAGGTTTAAACACCAGCTGTGTTCTGTAACTCGAGAGCTAATTTAAAGAGCTGATTAAACAGCGCACAGCTGGTGATTAAATGTAGCTACATTAGCTTTAACAGATATAGTTTATTGGTATACATTTCATCAGCATTTCACAATGCATACTTAAAGTATTTTCGACATATTCACCTGTGAATATTTAGCTTTATATACTTAAACCAAAATGTTACGAACATCTCCCTTTGTGAAACTTTAAGAATTTGACGACTAATGATACACTAATGTAGATCAGCCAACATTTTTTAAAAATTGAACTGTCAGCATGGAAGAGGCTAAAAATGCATATGTATTTGTAAACCTTGTATCTAACTTAAATCTGTATTTTTCAACCATGACGGGTCATCCAGCATCACATTTGCAAAACTGTACCATGTTATTGTTGTTCTGTAGTAAAAAAAAACAGAAACTCATCTGCCACTTTAATTAGGTTTTGCACCTTGATCAACCAGATCATGTCAAAGTATAAAAGAGTAGATAAGAAAACTGCAAATATTGTAAATGTATTTTTTTCTTACCACACTCCCTCATACAGAAGACATAGTTACATACTGTATATGAACTATTTAGCTTTACAAATTACAACAAATTAAATGCTATTACGTTACACTGTGATGTGTTCACAGGTTGCTCAGAAAATCAAAATTTCCTGGACCATTTTTAGCTTAAAGCACAATAACCACAATAAAACGACATATTGTTGTCAGCAGAAAGGCATCAAACACAACTAATCAGCTGAATGTCTTCAGATCTGTCGACAGCAATCACAGAGATGGAGGAAAGTGGCTATGCAAAAGATGAAAGCAGTGGAACAGAGGGGGCAGGAGGTGGAGGCGGTTAGTAATACGATGGAGCCATGTGGGCCCTCTGAGGTAACCAGGTGAAGCTACAGTGGCTGGCTGATTCCTTAATTAGGCCAAATTACTCCTTGAAAAACTCATTAATGCAGTTGCTCAGCATGACCCCAACTGGGTCTCCTGCGGTATGAACCCACCGCATGAGATTGACTTGATCTGTTGGTTTTGTCTGTTACTCTTTGCTCTGTTTCGCTGAAATGGATGGATTGATGGAGGATTTTTGAAACCAACCAATGCACTTTAGGTAGTAAAGTTAATGATGAAACAATGCTGAGAAGGGGAAGTGGAGGGTGGTAGTAAGAAAAAATGGATTTAAGTGGATTTATATGAAACAATAGTTATGAAAAAGGACATATCTTGAAAAAAATATAGAAAATGTGATAAATTACACAAACAAGGTGTACCTTCAGAAACTTAAGAACCTAATTATAACAGTGCACAAAGCCACAGAGCATTATCTGCTCTAAACTTCATACCCCTCATGACATGACAGTGTCTTTTTGTGTGATTCATTCGACTATGACTCAAGTGTAAACCATTACTAAGACACAAGCAGCAATCTAAGAATCTAAGAGAAAACTAACATGTTGTGAAGTTAGCTGCTTGGAGGTCCAGTTTGATTGTACTGATGGTTGTACAGACAACTTCCACTGCATTATGCTTGTCGCAGAAAATTTGAGGGTCTTCTAGTTTCTTTTTGAAAGACTCATTCATATTTTTTGGGTGTAAGTATGCCACACCACAAGGAGGCAGTAACTTGTTAATGTGTCATGTCACACAATCAAGCGATAAACAGAACAAGCATGCAGCCTTGTTGTGTTTGACCATGTGAAATGTAATTGTTCTTACTTTTTCAACATTAAAATGTAACCAATGTTTTATATTTTGTTGACTATTGGATCAGTGAATTACTTAATATTCAAAACTGGAGAAATCCTTAATTTTAATCAAGAAACAGCACGTCATTTCGTCTCCTGTCGATATTACTTCCACAAAAACACCAGATGACGAGTCAAAGAGTCATGACCGAAGTCGGATACGTGAGTAAACATAACATGAATAAAACTTAAAAAAACGATCCCTTAATATTTCTGCCAAAGTGACTCATGTCAGATAGATTTGCATCTGCAATGGTGGCTTTTTATCGATGAAGACTTTAACTACCATGATCCAGTGCTACTTTACTACGTCACCAAACTACATTTCATTATTTTGTTTGAGAGACCTCTAGTGGCACAAACTACATACTTTGCATTAAACTTCATTCTTCTTTTGTTTAAATGCATGTCTGCCCAATACAGTAATGGTGTCAGCTGCTTGTGTACAATGCTGAAACATAAGAAACATGCACACAATGATTCCTTCTCTGCTCTAACAAGTCTTTCTGTCTTTTTCTTCACCTTTCTCGAGGAAAGTGCAACATCGGCTGTGACACATCGACCAGACTCTCAGCAGGTCAGCGTCCGGCTTCAATACAGCGACGTCACAACACGTCAATTCTTCGACGGGATACACTTCCTACCTTTTGTGCCCAAAGGTCACAACTATCTCTCCACTGTGGACCACTCAGATCACATGACAGCCACACTGATGTGAACACCGACATCTTTGTGCACAAACATTCTCTGAGGACTGACTGTCTGTAGAGCGTTTGATCCTGCGGCTCCACAGGCCTCACTGTTTACTCTCCATGCACAAAGCTAAACTCCATCTGTGTGTGTGTGTGTGTGTGTCATCAAAGCCTTGTGATCAGGGGTGATAGGCACTAATCAGTCAAATGGCTGTGTGCAGCAAACTATGGGATTTTCTTCTCACAGATGCCCAGTGTTGTACTTGAGTTAATCAATCTGTCAGTTCTTCTGCTTGACTACACATGTGATGAGTGTGGCTATGGTTTGGATTTATTGAGTGAAGGAGGGCTTTCACTGAAGGATGGGATCTATCTAGACTGAATGCCTCAGTAGGTTTGATGAAACGCAGAGACACCAAAGTGGGAAAATCACACCGCCCACCCGCTCAGGGCTGGTAAAGTTTGTGTTGGTGAGGCTGCTGAGGGGTGTCAGCTCTGCCATCAGATGAGCAAATAGAAAACTGTGTTAAATGGTTGTCTACTATTAGAAAATAATCTTAAACAATGAATGTGTTTGTCAAATTATAGAAACTTTACAGGCCACCTCATTTTATGGATGACGGCACTTTCAATCATGACCAGTGTTTGAGATGAAGTGTCTCCAGTGAAACAAAATAAAGGTGTGTTGAGCTTTTGCAAAGTTATACAGATTATGGCCACAATAAATAGATGATTAATCTATTAATTAATCAGCAGAAAATTGGCCTGTCACTATATTGATCGTTGGTTAATCATTTAAAAATAGGGGGCATCCTTTCACCAGATTATTTCCTCACTGCTTCATTGGACTCTTCTGCCTCTCTTTTTGGCTGTAGCTATTAGCTACTGTTAGCTTGTTAGCACAGTTAGCCGTGTTGCTAGCAGCATTGATAGTTGATCAATGCTACTGGATATCTAGTTTGGAGCAATAGGGGAGTATTGATGGTGTTTAAACCATAAGCAAAAGAGCAAGGGTCTGCAGCTTCCAAGTAAACACACTTGTCCTAAGACTGAATTCAGCCTTCAAGACTTACTTTGGCCAGTTTAACAACAGGGATGAAGTTATTTGCAGCAGTTTCAACCAGAACTCTGACTGTGGGGACCGAGTAGACCCAGCAAGCAGGGACAAGAGAGGCATTAAGTGGGTGAGGTGTGAAAGGATGATCAGGCATCACCAGCAGGGATTTCACATCCAACTTTTTGAATAAGGGATGACTCAAAAAGTTAGAAGTGCACCAGAGTTTCTGATTGTCAGTATTTCAACAATCAGCATGTTTGAATGAAATGCACTTGGACTGCATTATTCTTGAAGTCAATTCAATTAACAATACACAGATTTCTAAGCGCAGTCTACAATTCTCCTGTTCAAGGGTCCATCGAGCAAGACACAAATCATTACCATTCCACAATGTTAAAGTGATAGCTTGTCAATCCTTTTCAGAAGTGAATAAGTTACTTATATTTAGCATGTGTCAAAGATGCATGTTACGTGTGCATCTCCTCCTGGATGCTGATAGGACCCTAAGAGAAAAAAATAGATAACCTCCTGGTCATGTGACTCAGAAATCCTCTGCAACCATTAAAAATAATATCCCTGCAGTTTGTCACATCACTATCCATCCATTTTCTCCAACTACTCACTCATATTCCCACAGATTATATATTATGTCAGCACGTATGAGGAGAGCCCTTTTCAAAGAAAGCAGATGACTCATAATTCTTAACAGAGGAGCTCTTCTTTTATAATGCAATCATTTCAAATGACCAATTATTTGTCAAGATGGTGGCCCTCTCCTTTTGGAAGAAACATCTTCACAGAATCTGATCTCCAAATCATTAAGTTCAGTAGTAGTATGAATCTATATATCCACATGACAATACTAAGATATCTAAAACCACAGAAAGTAGAGTTGCCAATCTCAATAATGTATTGATATTACGCCAATGATGGCAAAATCTGAACAAATAAGCAAAGAAACATAACAAAAGCAGATGTATTCATATAGGTTAGGAGGGATTAATAAATGATTTAATGTGAGCCTGCAACTAATAAATAATTTTTTCATCCATTTATGAGAAAATTATTTATGGTTAACAGATTGTTTGTTCAAAAGATGTGCAAGTTAATCTATAAAAGGTGTAGTATTTTGTCCATGGCAGCTTAATAATCTCTATTTGCTGATGAGGATCATGAGATACGATATAAGTTAAGCAAAAATCCTGCATGATATCAACCAATTTGCTCAGTTTGTCTGATCAAGAGTCCAAAACTCTTTTTTTTAAAGATGATATTGTGATGGGCATCTATTCGTACTTTTTGACATTTAATGATCAAAAGCTAAATATATTTGAAAAAAAATTACCTGAAGATAAATAAATAATAAAAACATATTTGTTCGTTGCAGCTCTGCACTGATGTTGATACTGAGTTGTGTAGTGGATAAACAACCAGCAATCAAAAAATATATTGTATGCTGGTTTTACCCTAATTTTTCATCTTTCTGCACATTACTGGGCGTACAAGGCAGACAGACAGACAGACAGACAGACAGACAGGTAGTTTCCCAGTCTCAGGTGATATCTGCTCTTTTGTTCATTCAGCGGTCTAAAATCAATTTATATTCAAATAAACCAGAAAATGCAATCTCCACTTTTTCCAGAGATTGTAAGTGTCTTTACTAATTTAACGAAGACCAAAACAATTAATCAATCAGTGAAATAGTAGTTTAGTCATGACAGATCAAAATAAAAAAAAAGAAAAATTGGATCAACTGATATATCAAATATACTCAGTTTCATGAATAAACTGATTAGGGCTGACGACTGTATGTGAGTCTCATCGACAAGTTGCAGCACCCAGAAATTACTCCATCCCTCGCTTCCAAACCTGTAATTTCTATCTCCATGTATAGGCTTCCCCTCTGCTATTAATGCCAGAGGAGTGGGGAGGATGGTGCTTCAGTAGTAAAACTGCCTCAGACGGAACCAAACACACTCTCCATGCGTGCTTCACCCAGTCTCCACGCACAAAACCATTACAAAAATTGCTGAAATTACATTACTACCAGGCGAACATGATTTCCCTCAGCTCTGCGTGTGGAAGCTGCATCAGGGATGTGACAGTATGGAAAAGACATGTCAACTCTGACCTCCATCTGGCGACCATTCAAAGGCAAACTGCTTCCAACAGACGCACAGAATTCGGCTGTACTTTCCTGTAAATTACAAATTTAACTCCTTATATCACTATTCAGTTTCCACTACTGCAACACAAACAGAAAGGTGACCCTTGCAATGATGCACTTAAGGTTTAAATTGATAACAACAAGCTGTATTTCTGCAATAAAAACAAACCGGAATGGAGTTTCTGGTGCGTTACTCTCCACTACATCCATTCATGGCGCTGACCGACAGTTTCTCTGGTGTTAAATAGATATATTTTGTATCTATAACTGCAGCACACTGTGTGGGAAAGCAGCATCAGTCAGTACTCACCTACAAGAGACCGTGAGTTCAACTTTGGTGGCAGGTATCGCAGCGGTGAAAGGGTCTGCGTCCCCAATACACGCCATATTCATGTAGCTGCTGCTTGGTCGATCACAAATCGCCCCGTATCCAGCGCCTTAACGGCGGCATGAGAGGAACCGAGAAAAGAAGAAAATGTGAGATGAACAGGAAGCCCTGCTGCGTGAAAACAACAAGCCGTTTTGTTTCTGCAAGCGTGAAGCACCGGAGAGAGAAATGCGGACGCGGTGCTGAAGCGCGCCGGATTCGCGTCTCTGTGCGCCTCGGTGCTCCGGAGGAGCGAGAACGATGAAGGGGAGGGAGCACACACACAAACACACGCTCACACACAACCTACAGGGGAAAAAGTGGGAGTGTACTGTATTTATTGACCTGTAAGAACCAACTAGCTTGGCAAAAATGACAACCGGTCGGATATTTTTTTTCCTTCAAAAAATTAATATTAAGGATAGTTTTAAATTGGGACAGAGAAACAGTTCATATCAGGTTAGGGTTAAGGATTTGGATATGATCTTTTGTATGTGTGGACAAGGGGTTAAAATGGGCAAATATCGTTTATCTTTATGTGATTTAATCATATCAAATAAAGAAAGCCCCAAAATTGCTAGTTATTAGCGTTAGCATTTTACAGGACAGCCTTGTTAGCGGCTATGTAGCTAGCATACCACCCGCTATTAGCATAAGATAAGCTCTGTTTGAATTTAACATTAGTATTTAAAACAACAGGGTATTTTCGACTCACCACATAAAATCAAATCCTGATAAACTTCTTTAAACAACTAGATTTTTTAAAAAAAACAGGCGTCTTTTGACCGCTACAGTATTAAAAAAAAGTCTTTAAAGCAGTTTCCAGAATTCCAGATAGCGGTTGGTCGGCCATCTTTGTTTTGAGTTTACACAGAGGAAATGTAAAAAATGAGTAAAAAATTGTTTTTAATGATTTTTTTGTAGACTGTTTTTTTTTTTTAAATATGGGTATATTTCTGAAACTATTAGCGACAATACTATTTTCATAGCCCTGTTTACAAAAAATTGAAACAATACATTTGGTAGTAATTGGGCTGACAAAGTTGCACCTTTAGCTAAATGCTAAAAATGACCAGGTTGTTATATAACTTGTGTCACTTTAAGATTTGAACATTTCAAAATATGCTGATTAGCACCAAACACAAAGCACTGCTAAGGTTCATGGGAATACCTTTAGTTTTTCAGAAACAAGAACCAAAGTGTTGAACATATTTTTAAAAAATGATCAGATGGTGTTGCTAGATAAAAAGTCACAGGGTCTCCAAAGTTTTAACATTGAATGTATTGGAGGAACAGAAATGTCTGCAACAAAATTTATGGCATCTGTCCAATAAATGTTGAAATATTTAAACATTTACAAAATGTGAGAGTGTCATACGGAAATATAAGCAAGATTATTGCACTTGTTTGTATTTGTGTTGTGGGTAGTATGAATACAAAAATCAGGTACCTTAGTTTTAGAGGAATTAGCTCATTTGAC
>JAPZDZ010000023.1:23739216-23751159 GCA_029783805.1 Acanthurus tennentii | reverse complement strand
ATATATTAACTACACCATTATTGTGTCAAATATTGAGGATAATAACAAAGATTTGGTCATTTTTAGACATTTCAATATGGCTTAAAGGAAAATGTATTGCTTACAGGATACTGTCATATATGTATTATTGCATTATCAACACTTAATTAATTTTTAGATACCACAGTTATTATCGATACAATATAATGCTGCCCACACCAGAAATATGCTGAGGAAATCTATTACCATTCTGCCTCTCACAGTCACAGAAGCAGTCATTTATCCTTGGTCCTCTGCCACCATTGTGGTATATTTATATTTGGTTTTAAGGGAGTCATAGCGTTCCAGTCCAGCTAATAAACCATCAAAGAGAGTCTAAAAATACCCAGTAAGCCTCTTCTCTCTGCTCCATTCATGACTCAAAAAGGAAAATATGACAAATGGCAGTCAAATCTCACTGTAACAGCTTTAAGTAGCTTCTGCACTGACACTACGCATCAGCCCACAGCCGAATCACTGTACTCACTTCATGATCCCCCAGCTCGCCGACCACATCCCCCTCAACGGCCGTCAGAAGAAGAAAGCGCCTTTGTTTCCAGAGGCCCGATGTCACTGGACTCGACTGTCTATGAAATATACAATTATGTAATTATGCAGGGTATTTTTTTCAGCCGTGCAATGATGCTAAATGTGTTAGGCGCGTTATTGAGCGTCCTCTCACTTGTTTTTTTCCCTCCCCCTGCAGCGGCGCCCTGGTGCTCATTTTCTCACCTTGTTTTATTCTCGGCTCAGATTGGAGAAGCATGGCCGATTATTGCCTTGTGTTCAGGAAGAGTGACAATGAGCACTGAACCGCGGCTCTCCATCGCTCTCTCGTTTGTGTCTCACTGGCTGTGAAATACAACCGGAGTGATCGGTGTGAGAGACAGAAGAGTTCAGACCAAGATGGAAGCCGCCAATGTTCACGGGAGACTCCAGGAGGTTTGAAACGACCCAGAAAAGTGATGCAAACAACTTAAAGTTTGCACACCAAACTTGCAGTGCATGAGGATGTATGCACATTGACTATAACAGTGTACCAAACCTTGTCCTTTGCAGTTTGAACTGACCTGCCAGAGCTGAAATGAGGCTTTACCTTTAGTTTTTTAAAAAGCCATTTTCATTACTATGCCCCACTTATCAAACTGGGACAGAGTATCTCCCTCACACTCACATGGTCGCCACTCCTGCGAAATCATAAGGCAGAAAATCACCATCCATCTGACATTTTTCACTGGGGAAATAGCAGCGATAACTCCTGACTGAGTTGGCATTTGGAAGTTGGACGTTTGCGCCTCGGGGACAGGACAGGAGCTGTGGCGCTGAGAGTCGGGAGGGGAGCACAGAACAAGTTTTTCCTCTCTCTTGTGGAGAGGATCCGCTTTATCAGTCACAGCTGCTGCGTGGCTGGCCCTGGTGGGCACAGACGGGCCGGTGAAAACCCCTACAATTCACTCTACACGCCGCACGGCGGGGAGTCTCTCGAAATAGAAGACAATAATATGCATGGCGGGTTCTTCAAGGAGGAAATGTAACACACCATATGGGAGCTAGAGCATGCAAAAATATTGAAACATAGCTTTAGACACAGTGGTCTGATACCGCCGAAAGCTTTCCTTCCCAACTCTGACAGCTGCAAAGCAACGGTTTCTTTGAATGCATAAATTCTGGGTATAAACAGCCGGCTTTGTGGAAGGGTGGGACTAGATGACAGAAAATGATGTTTTTGTCAGATCCTTCCATTATTTAAAATACAGCTCAAATCCCTCTCAATAACACAGATCCAAACCTCCGAATTTTCACAGGTTTGAAACAAATTCACACATATTTTCCTTTTAGTTCGACTCTTGTATAAACAGCTCATTCAAATGGCATGACGTTACTTTCGCTCTGATGGTAATTTTGGCTTCAAAATGGTTTGAAAGAAAAAAAAAAACATAAAGAGTCAGCAGGGAGAAGAGAGGCGTGAATCAGTGAGCGCCTCGAACTGCAGACGTGACGGTCTGATGAGAAACCCAGCCAGCCATGCTTGATTGTTTTACCTGTAATCAGCGGTAATTAAAAGGAAATACAAAACGTCACTCTCATCCATATTACAATGCATTGTAGTGACTGAGTACGAGATCCATTAGTCCATAAACCGCAGCCAACAAACCGTATAAATCCAAGTGCTCGTTAGCAGAAAGTGTTGGTTTCTCTTATCTCTGACTTTAAATTACATGTTCTTAGTCCATTTTTTGTCTCGTTCCAAAGATGTTGCAAGATAAACATGAGGAACTGCAAGATGTTTAGCAGGATGGAGAAGCAAAACATAATACAAAGATATATATATATTTTTCCACTCTCTGCAATTCTTTAAAATTGCTAAAAAGTTTGAGCTTTTATGAACAAACCCAATGCAGCCTGTTTTAAGTGGCAAGTGGAGGTGGAAATCAGAGAGGAAAGCATGATACTGTTATGATATACTGCTCATGATAATTACATTACATATGATAATTACATTATCCTGATACGGTAACACCGTCTGTGTAAATTAACAGGAAAATTAGTCCTAAAGAGGCCAAAAGCGGGATTTTAATATTAATTAAGTGAATTTTTTGGTATTAGTTTTGCAGAATTTGACAACTGGGATAAAACTGACTAAAGAAAAAGTCTTAGCTTCGTGCCTCTTTAACACACACACACATACACACTCTGACTGGGACTTGTGTGTGTCGGTGT
Source organism: Acanthurus tennentii (assembly GCA_029783805.1). NCBI lineage: Eukaryota > Metazoa > Chordata > Actinopteri > Acanthuriformes > Acanthuridae > Acanthurus > Acanthurus tennentii. The sequence continues at coordinate 23,748,420 of JAPZDZ010000023.1, read as the reverse complement.
GTGCCGTCACTCCATTGTAAAAAAAACAAAACAAACAGCCATAAACTGGCAAAAGGTCAAACTGTCAAAACTCAGATAAATGAGGATAAATGTCGCCAAGTAGTGACTCTGGAAAATCAAATCAGAAATTGGAATCAAAATCCGTTTAGAGCGCCGGCATGATTTATTAAAAAATATTTGGTGCCAGAGTATCTCTAACTGTCGCCAGAGGAAATGAAATACTGCATCCCCTTATCGACATTTCGTCCCGTCTCTGGTCACAAACCTCAGAGGTTGGAAACATTTGACTTTAATTTGTTAGTCTGCTTCTGCTCCTAAATAAATAAAATCAAATATTGATATTTTCTATCACACATTGATTTCGTTCAATTGAATTCCTGATACAAACTGGTCACATATTAACCAGCAGCATTTCTTCCTTCAGTCCAACCTTCGTGCTATTAATAGTCTCAATCCACTAAATGTCATTCCACACTTAGGTAACTGAATTATTTAGCCATGTTCCTCTTGACATCTCATGTAATTCATTTCTTTCTATTTTGTGCTCCCCTCCCTCCCCTTTTCATACCTCAAATTAAATTAACATCTGAGCTTTTGAGGGTTGGCTCAAGAAATGGACATTGATCCACTTAACCGTGTCCACGTCCCCCCTCCTCTATCACCCAGCCTGCCTCTCCCTCCGAACCCTCTCCATCCAGTAAATCATGGTGAAGCGAACCCCGTCTTTGACGTGATTGAGGCCTGTCTCCGCACGACAAATTAGCATTCATCAGAACCTCGGCGCACGGGCAGAAAAACAAGATGAGTGTTTTCCTTGGTGATGTGTAGAAATTATAGTCTTGTCAACAGAAAGGCAGACTGTTCAATTAGACGCCGGGCTCCCTCCCTCTCCCGAAGGCGAGCGAGCGAGCACGGCGATGATCCAATCAGGACGGAGAGCCGGCTGCTTAATATTGCCTGTCACGTCTGAGCTCCCTTATCTCTGGGTAATGCCGAAGTGGGGGGGCTGAGAGGGGGGAATCTCAGCCAACTCATTCCAATTGATTTAAAGGAGCAAGAGCCCCGCCCCCTTTTAGGAGAGGAAATACCAACCTGGTTGAAGTGCTCGATGACAGAGCGGTGGCTTTTATCCAGCCCACACGCTTTAAACTGCCGGCGATGCTTTGAGACACTAACTGCTGACATTTAACAAATACAACAACGTGACCTCCGGGGCCTCCGTTCAGAGCAGAACGGTCACAAGCCGGACTCGCTTTTCCCCCACCAGCTGACAGAGAACAGCACCAACCGCAAATGCTATTTGTTAAATGTTGATGCCGGTTGTGAAATTAAAGCCATTTTCACCCGCCGCCGCCGCCGCTGAGGGAAACACAAAAAAGCCAGAGATAAAGAGGCAATCTTTAGATGAAAGGTGAAAATGCAAAAAGCTCATAAATCATGAAGCGTTTGCTCAGATGCCTCGTCAACCACCTGTTTTGGAGTTCAAGCTGCAATTATTGTGCTTTAACACAAACCCAGTGACATTTACATTCTGTCTTTTTATGACATATTTATGAAGAGGACCACTCCAGTGCTGAAAAAACAGAGCTCGAGGAACCTTGAACTGCACCCCGCGGCTCCGTCAGCCATGAATAAACCATGCAGCGCTATCGTGATGAAGGATTCAGCATCTCCTCCTCGTAGATACACAGGGTCTGACGCTCTGTCTGCCGAGCTGGTGTCCCGGCATTGACTGTCGGTTGTAATTCTCTCAAGAGATTGGAGCTGACAATCTGCGGCTTGCCAGGCACAAAATCCTGTTTATCTGTCAAGACGAGCGGCTATAGCCCACCATTCTCTCCCAGCTCTGCCTGTAAGCTCTCCGGGCAGACGAAGTCTTAGACGACATGCAGACAGAGAGACAGGCCTGATAGCAAAACTGGCTGTGGCGTCAACACTCCTGACACCGGGAAGTTCGGTCAGTTGTGGTTTAACTCGGGACTGCAGAGGCTCAAACTCGGAGGAAAACATTCGACTTTAATGTTCTTTTCAAAGAAGTGCTCGAGGTTAACGCAGACTTTTTAATAAAATGAGGTGCTCAATGCATAAAATTCAAATCAAACTGCACTTTGAGAACATTTTCGGTGTCTTCTAACTATCTCAGAGCAAATTTCTTTTTTTGCAGCTTTCGGCGATCGTTTCCACATAACCTTTAACTGACCACCGGAAGAGTGCATGCACTGTTTTAAATGCTCTGCAGACTCAGAGTGTGTTGACAGTCTTAAGACCACTTCAGAGATCAGTGTGTGTGTGTGTTTGTGCTGGAGTGGCTTACACGAACACACACACACAGCTTGTTTATGTAAGAGGGACTCGAGACAGCGGGATTACAGAGCATAAAACATGGCCTAGGAGGACAAATGTGTAACCTGGAGAGAGATGGCAGCTTTGGCAGGCCTGCGAGCCAAAGTGCCGGTGGAGAGTGAGAGGGGAGTGCTGATGGCCTCGCCGGGCGGAGGGGAGTGATGTGGGGGTGAGGTCGGGCAGATGGCGGCTGATAATGAGCGTGCAGAGGTGTAAAGGTGTAGAAAAGGAGAGGAGACGTATACGGGGCCTCGACAGTGACACTTAATTTTCTCACTTAAGGACCAACGGAGAATTATTTCATCTTATTTTGTTATTATTTTTTACATTTAAATTGTTTTTTAAATGACAGTCTTTAAATTGGTCTCTTGTTATTTTGTTTTATTGCTTTTTTAATTTTTCAACTGTCCATCACTTTTTTGGCTTAGAAAGGAAGAGTTTAATGGGAAGGGGAATGAGAGTTTGATATAAATGTATAAAAAAACAAAACTAAAACACAACTTTTCTTGACCTGCCAACATTATTAACAGCTAGTATCCAGCATTAATTTCCCGAGTTAAAACTCAAAAACAATGAGAATGTTGAGTCTGTTTCACTCTACTGTTTCGTAAAGCACAGAGGTTATAAGGGTGTGGTTGCAGTTAGCATGAACAAGCTAACCTTAGCTTATCCTTAGCAGAAAAACTTGATTTTTATCTGATGACAAAAGCAATTAGAAAAGCTAAAACCTAGAAGCCAGCCTATAATTACTAAAAAAAACTGTCATTCAAACAAAAAATGTAGAAAAAAATCTAAATTGTTATCGAAAACACTGAAAAAAAACATCCAGATACAGTCAGCCACTTTTTGAGGTCTGTTTTTCAGTCCTCGTGTCACTCCGTGATGTCTGCACACGGATGCAACGTCCTGTCACTAAATGTTGGGAACATTTCAGCTTTCACCTCCTTGAAATTCTTGAGCTCCTTTGGGTGCATTCACTCCCGGAATCTTTTTCCAATGTCTTGACCTTGCCTTCATTAGTGGCTTGACATTAATGCATAATTAATAAGAAACAAATGAGTCTATGCTAATACAGCGAGCTGGAAGTGTAACGTGGAAAGTGAAAGGGTTTTTTTTTTTGTGGTCTGGCTGAAGGGGGAGAAACATCTTCTGTCCTGCCCACACACACCATCAGATAATTTGGGAGAAAAATACAGCTCAATTGTGCATGTGAACCAGCAGTGAGAGCAGCAGATACAGATAACAATAAGAGCAACATTAACAGGCTTGAGGGAAATGGTTCAAGGTCTATAAAAATAATCAAAACGTAGTTCTCCGGAGCGCAGTTTGTTACGCCGCTGTCGTCTAATCACTGCACATCTTAAGCCTCTTAAGCAAGCCAGCCTACAAAATGTAAGCAGCAGGGGAGAAAAAAAAAGGAAGTCAGAAAATCAAATAAAGTAATGAAAGGATGTGTCCTAATCCGGCTTAGATGTCATAATTTGACAAAAAAAAAAAACGTGTGTCTTAGCAGTTTTACATTTCCATTCTGATGGGATTCATCCCGGCGTTGACAGCGTCGAGCGCTAATTCTTTTTTTTTTCCTTTAACAAACATTCAGATCAGCTTTTATATTTTTTTGTAAAGAGAAATTTGTGCTTTAATAAGCCCCCCCACCCCCTTTATCTCAGCCCTCTTTCTGCCTCATTTGGTCGTGATGACAGTTGACAAGCCTGGCTGATTTTTTCATTAACAGCTCGTACTGTCACCAAAGCGTCGGCCGTACACAGGAAATGAGCGCTCATATCAATATTCCGGATGACATCTCGCACACAATGCATCTCAAGTAGACACGGAGTCCTGCCACGTTGTCCCCAGGGGCGGGGGCTATTGATCAGCCTGCATTATCATTATTGATCTACGAGCCGGATCATGAGGGAGGGGGGAGGAGAGGGGGGATAAAAAAATCAACCGCTATTCTTATTTTTGTCTCTTTTATCTGAAATCTGAGTTCCTGCACGTGTGAGAAGAAGGCGTGAGCTGCCAGAGACCATCTCCATCTTTGGCTTTTCATCTTCTCTGAAAAATCATCGTTTCACAACCGAAAAATGTAATTATGAGACTCATCATCGCGCCGCTTGATTTGGTTTTTCCTTCAGGTTAGTGTAAGAGAAAGTTAACAGGATTGTTGATCTTCATTTATGACACGGCATCTGATATACGGGCATGCCCCCGGGGCCTGAGAGTCAATACCAGTATCAGTTTAAAACCTTTCATTAAGGCAGGTATAACACTTCAGTGGCTACCTTATTTTCTCCTTTATCTCGGAGGCTGGAAGGAGGAAATAAAGCACAAGCGAAAGCCTCGACTCCGCACGGGATAAAATCTATTCTCTATTATTGCACTGCCGTTGCTTGAGGGCCGTCAAGCTAAAGGTAATGGCATTGCCTGTGATAAATTTATGGCTGAGCTGCTCCATGTTCCATGAGGGATATAACGGGCCGGGAATTGTCCACATTGTTGAAGTCACAACTAAAATGACAAACGACCCTCCTGTGACAAATCAACAACGTCATTTACAATGTCACCGAAATGACTAAGTGCGCTCTAATGACAGTCAATGCATTATATATTTACACAATGCCGCATGAATAGATGGGCTGAGCAATAAGCTGTCAAACTTCCGGAGTGACTGTAAGGGAGAGAAAACAGGGCAGCGCCACGTTGATTCCGGGCGACGGGCAATGTGAGTCGTCTTGGAAAATCAACTCAGATTGTCACTGGATGTGGAACAGCTGATTTACAGACGTGACAGGTGAGAAGGCTTTCGGGGCTGCGTTCATGGTCTGAATCCAGAATTTTTAAACCAGCTCTCAATGTAATGGACATCCTGACTTTTCCTTTACTTAACCAAATTTGCATTCATCCATTCGTTCTCTCCTTTTTGCGCCAACCCAGACTGATTTGTTAGACTCCTCCGTGCCAATTAATCAATACTCACGGCTGAAGCAAGCTGGCAGTGTTTCAGCACAGCTAAGCTAATGGGGCACTAAAATGGCTCCACATTTCCATCTTTTATAGGGCATAAGACTGTCCATTAAAGCAGGACATGGCTCCTTCAGGACCTAACTTTTGTCATCACGTACTAAACAATAATTGGTTTACCAAAGGTTAATTGCTCAATAGATACAGGGCCATTGGAATTTAATTGTGCTGTTAAATGCCTCAGTTGTAGCCCATGCTTTTGTAATAGCTCATTCCACTTGGAATGAATGGAAAAACTGTTTGGATCCCAGATGTCTACTAACACTTGCTAACTGTTGCAAAGAGTCTGTTCAAATTTGACATATGTGTATCAGTGGTTGCTTCCCTGAATAATAATTCGAGTTTCTTAAGCTGAAAAACTCTCGAAGCAATAACTATCTCTCATTTATTAATTAAGCACTTTCCACAATTTAGATTTTCTACCCCTCCAGCTTTTATGTAGACTTTGAATTGGCAGATATATGAAGTCAGCAGGATCGGCAACCACGTGAGAGCCGCCGTCTTTCCCTCAGCAGATAATGGGAACATTAAAATGCCAATCTGGGATTTTGTGAGTACATCAGTTATGCATATTAATTCTTATATTCCTCACCAGCACAGCAGCACTGTAAGGTAGATGGAAAATATGCTCTCTGTTTTTTTTTTTCCATCCTAAGTAATTTAATGCACATCCATTAGAGCCATGATTCTGCAGTGTTTGGGAACAAAACAAAAGACTGAATGAACCTGAAATGCAAGTTCAATGGAAGATAAAGACCTCGTCCTCTCAGTGTCCCTGATTCATGCATCAACCGGTCACTAATTCACTTTTGGAGAGAATAATGTTCTTCATCTCTTCGTTATCCTTCTGTTTGTGTGTTGTTCGATTAAGTTTAGGTGTTTAACATTGAACTCTGCAAAACAAAAGACAGAAAAGGTTGGAGAGATACAGTTACATGTTCAGGGGGCATATTGCCATTTGAAAAATTATGTTTTCAACTGCTTGAGCATTGCCGAGGGAATATTAAAGCATATCCTGTCAAGAACACGACGTAATGGAGGCTTTATAAATTATGAGAACAACATCCATTCGTGCTATCAGCTCATTTCAAAGTGAAGGCTGGCGAGGCAGAGCGGTATCAAATGAACCTGCAGCAGACGTCTCATTGCTGTTTATCAAACATCCCCTGGCAGGTCTGCTGGAATAGCAGACTATCAAGTCAACTAAAACATAATTACTTTGTTTATGTACTTCCTCTGCCCTGCCTCCAAGGGCAGATGTGACCCAATTATGACAAGTGAGAAACAACTGACTCGTCCTTTTGCTAATAGTTTCCGTGCAAACTTTGAGAAACTCATCACGCCAGCTAGCTAATGATGAGATTGTTTTGTTGCAAGCGAGCAACAAAGGAACTCAGGAACTAACTTCAAGTTTTTGAAATAAGTTTTTAATATATTAGCAACAAGTTTTCTACTTTAGCCATTAAAAAAGTAGAGACTGTATCTTCACAATGGAGCTTTTTTTCTTGCTAATATTAAGAACAAAAGTCAAATACTCACTATTTAAGCAATGTTTCGGTCTCTGCATAGACCTAAATAACTATTTGTGAGTTAAGCTGGTACCTGTTAGACATTTTAAGTTGCCATTGTGTCTGTTTAGTGCTGATTCACACTGTTAGTTTATCAGAATTTTGGGAGAAAACTGCTTCTGGTTTCTGCCAAATAAAAGGGTTGTTGGAAGCTTCACCATATCAATCTGAGATATGCATGCAACTGAAAAATGGGGGATTGCAGCCATTTGATCTAATCAATCATTGACTGATGTGGCTTTAAGTAAGCTGCTTTAAATCACATTTACCATAATGGATCATGATATAAAACACAGCATTTATAGTTCAGCAGTTTTGGCTTTTGGTTTTCACTCAAAAGGCCTGAGTTCGACGCCAGTGAGGAAGTTTTGTGTCTTTGTTCAGCCTCATGGTGCCAGACACTCTTATTCTTCCATAAAAGGGTTCAAACTAAACATAAATCCTGCTCTTACATTACACAGCACTTATTTGAAAAAAAAAAAAAAAGATTTTCACTCTAACTGGTTCTAAAATGTTACTAAAAGCAACTTAATCCTGACATCTCTCACACGTCGAGGCTGTGGAGTGATCAGACTGGAGTTGTACTTGACACATCCTCTGAGAGCAGGTTGCCACCAGCATTGATTGCAATGTTTTTAATGTGCTGATGCATTTTTGCTCTAAGTGACGTGTGTCATAGTTTCCCTGTGTTCTCTGCTCTGTACCGCTCGTGGTGTTTTAACGATAAAAGCTTCTTCGTCTGTAGCATAAACACGGTCTGTGACAGAGTTGAGTGTTCTCCTTTTTTTCCGTACACCACTCTGTATCACTCCAAAGGTTTCTGCTCAAAGAAACCTCAAACCGAGCACGAAGTGAAGTCAAGACTTCTGTCTGCGTACCCTCTAACATGCTGTTGAGACAAAACAGGCCCCCCGGGGCCGTGCACATGATTGTGGGCCGGTGAAATTAGATTAACCGTCAGCTTCCTGCTGTGTTTGTTGTGATAGATCCTGCTGCCAAACATTTGACAAGAATGTCACGCAGAAGACCTCCTCCACTCCGGCAAAGCTGCCAGCCCTGGCGTCTGACCCCTCAGCACGTCCGAGCATCTACAAGTGCTTTCCATCTCCTCTGACTGCTCAAACTGTCAATCTGCCTATTCAAAGGTTTCCCCTTTCCCCAGGAAAAGCTCATTTTCCCTTCCCCGTGGCCCAGTCAGTAAGTGTCACTTCAGTTTAGATTTCACTGCCTCCCTGCAGCCCTGCACTAAAGCTCCCATGGAGGGATTTCTGTCTGCTGTTGTGGACCTGCTGTCCAATTAAAACTGTCGGGGACACGGGATTAAAAACAACTTTCCGCTGAGTAGCTGCGCCTACGCCTCCGTCCTACATCATCACACAGCGGCACGACTGGTTTCACGTTGAGACTTTTTAAACGTGTACCAAACAAACTGATAAAATGCGAGTTTGGAAACAAACAAGCAAAAAAACAAATCTGAACCCTGATCAGTCATGTGAGCAGATTTTCATAGACTGTTGACTGGACTCTCCTGCTTCCCTTTTAAATGCTTCGTAGCCGCACGTCTCTGGCGAGCTGTCTGTTTACAACAAACCTCGTTTGGCCCGCTCGGCCAACATCGCGGAGGGGTTGAATCTTAATACAGCCTGATGCTTGTCTAGCTCCCGATCTGCTACAGATTGCAGGCCTGTCTGTGAGAGTAATGAGAGACCGGTTCTGCCACAGTGATTTCCTCAAAGACCACTGGATTAGGAATTCACAGGAGCCGCTGCCTCTGCAAGACGGCTAACCCCCCCCCCCTTTTCTCTGCAAATCAATTCTAATTTTGCTCTCCATGTCGATATCCTGCTCACTGCTCTCTTCCATTCAAGCTTACTCGCTGTTTCCCATCAGCCAGCTGTGTTTCTGTGGTTAATTTGCTGACAACATCAGGGGTTATTAAGAAGGCGGGATTGCACGGCGCTACGTTAAGTAAGAGTGTCCTTTGTAACAATCTATTCGACAAACATCCTTTCAAATGACTAATAAGTGAGAATCTCTTAAGCTCAAGTCAGAAATAGTTGGTAAAAGTTCTAAGTTCGCCGTCTTTTAGACAATAAAAAGTTTCTTCTCATGCAGAATCTCCCTCAGGGCTTTTGTATACCTGCCACTCTTCCCTTTCGGATGTCTCACATCATTCTGTTGGTCTATTGCATTTTTTTTTCTTGGCCCTCCCATAAGTTGTCAGGTTACCGGTTTCAGTGAGTGAGGGCATGTTATTGCAGAAGAGAAA